>QQSS02037554.1:0-18720 GCA_003687565.2 Craspedacusta sowerbii | reverse complement strand
TAGATAGATAGATAGATAGATAGATAGATAGATAGATAGATAGATAGATAGATAGATAGTTAGATAGATAGATAGATCGATAGTGAGATGGATACATAGATACATAGAGAGCGAGTAAGAGAGAGATAGAGATACCTAAGCTTAGGAAATTTAATGAACAAACTGGAAAAAACGTGACTCACGGCGGTCCTGGCTTGGCTGATAAAAGAAAATCAATGATCTGCGGCCAGTTGCACCAACGAATTCGTTTAACAAGGAGAGACCCTGGATAAAATCAAGAGCGTCACACATACGCAACTCAAACAACTTTCAAGAAATGTCTGAAAATCAAGCAAAACGCAGACGTGCGGATGGAATTTAGTGACATTAAAACCAGAATGTGTAAAGAAGCTAAAGTTTCAAGGAAAGAACAAAAAACAAACACAAGACCCACCAGCTCCTCTTCCACAATGAAGTCCAATACAGCATCAACCGTGAGATTTAGCTTGCCAGCAACGATGGACATAATATACTTATGTTCGTCCCTCATGAGTGCTTTCCTGGCATCTTTGTCCGCTCGAATACGGTTCTATAAAGTTGAAATCCTTCATTCATCACAAAGTCAACTACAATTTCGCATAGCAACTCTCCTCACAATCAATTTCTCGTAAATAGTAATAAAGTAGAAGATATTGAAGATCTTATGATGATCATTAATGCATGCCAAAGAGTTCCTCCAGTTTTCTTACCATTTCTATGGTATTTTGAGATCAGACTATTCGTTGGTTATTTCGTGAACAACAAGGAAAGTTATGTCTCATGACAAGAAAACCAAGTAAGAGGAAGAGAAGCCATGTACGAAGAAACTAGAAGTCTACGTTTAACTAACAAATTACTTTATTAACTAGACTTGATTTTAGGTTGCGGAAACTTGAGCCATCTTCAAAACAAGAAGAGACAAGCCCCTTACGGCATCAAACATGACTGACTTTGTGTGAAAAGGTTAAATTTATACGATTGTAACGTGTGCATGCGGTTTCGTAGATAAAGTGTGCTACACACATGGTACGATGGGAGGGGTGCTCCTAAATCCAGATTAGCTTTGTTGAGAGCTTTTCTGCACTTCCCAACCATGAAAATGTTGTAGTAAAGGTTTTAGTTTTTATTAAAAGAGTCAAAAAGTGTTTTGTTATCTTCAGAACTCTGATATAACTTTGTTATTTTCAGAACTCTTTGTTATGTTCAGAAATCTCTACATAAGCCTTGACTCAAACGCAGCCACACATAATTCATAAAACAAAAAGGCAATGCAGTTACCTGGCGCTCACGAAGCATATCCGTTGTCATGGTTAAACTTCGTCTCCGCTTGTCAACAGGCTTATTTTTATCCTGGCTACTCAAGGCACCACGCCCAGACAGAGTTTTGTCTGCCATCGCACTTTTCAAGCTCCTGCCTGTAACAAAGTAAACAAATAAAATATATATATGCAAGCGACTTACATAGCTTTCCTACCTTCTTTCTGCCCTTCTTAAAAGTTAAAAAGTCGACGTAATAAGTTTTATTTGCTTTTTTTAAAATACAAATGTACCAGCTGAGTTACAAGTACTAATGACACTCCTGCAAATTGAGATTGAAGCCCAAACATATCATGAAATCAGCTGTGAAACTTTTATCATGTAAATCATCAGCACAAAGACTCTTGATAATCAATAAAACTCAATAGCATAAGAATTAAACTTGCATTAAGAAGAAGCTAGTTATGCAAATGTCTACTTGAACTGATCGACAAAACCATGCATGATAAACTTTAAAGCAAGCGTGTAGTACTATTTGAATCATAGTATATGGATCTGGTTGATCTGGGTAAAACCAGGTCAACAGGTGATATCAAATGTAAGTGACTAAGAAACAAACTGGCTACCAGAGGTAATATATTAAATGGATGATTACTAAAACTGGACCAATGGCAATACCAGATTTTGGGAAAATTATGTGCGTCAACAGAATTATCACAATTGTCACCATCTAACACTATTTGTTAGCTAATTTTATGAAGGCCTGCTTGTGCATAGAATTTACATCATTATGTGATAGCCACTAGTAACGAAAGAAGAAATAAAACCGCTAAGTTTACAATATGAAGCTTATAATCAAGTTAATAGGATGGTACGGCATAATCAGATATTTTACCACCACATACGTTCACCCGACCTTCGAAATCATGAATTAACACTTAAACTGATACTGCACGATTCGGACTTCACCTCCTTTCAACTAAAGCTGCCGTGCTTCTAAGTGATTCGGTTCACCGTGATTTGATTCATGTTTAATGGTTTTGGATTGGTAATCGCAAGTCAAGATTTTCGTATTTCACAAATGCAAACTAAGTAAGCACTGACAATTTAAGAGTCTAACTTACCAGAAGCTCCTTTTACGCGACGATGGGCATTCGCAGGTTAAAAAAGCTCTGCAAATTCTCGCGGGCATTTGGTGTTGTTGATAATTCGAGGGTTCGAATCATTTCATTATAAGCCATTCGAAAATTCGCCGTGATTAGTCCCAGGATTAAAAATTCCCGCGCTTGGCTGCCTCGATGCCCCTATTTTCAAACCAGCGAGAATGCATTTGGTGTAATAGAAGCTGCTAGTAATGACTAAAGTTAAAAAAGATACACTGACAAAAAAGTCCAAATACTGAATTGCTTCGTGAGTTTAGCCAATCTCGACTAAAAAGATTCCAATAGCAATAAAACCAAAGTAAACGGACCCGATGCTATCATGTTTCTTATTGAGCGAACTTAAAAAAAAATGGACATGTTACAAAGGTATACTCATACGACCACCAAATGCAGAATAAGAATAGGACATGAAGGATTGTTTTTTTTTAGCAGCCGCAACAACACGTCGCTTTATATGATGCTAGCATATTATACTAAATAATAAGACCGCACGGGCAATCTAACTAGGCTTGTATTGACCAAACACAAGTATTTATAAGAGTTTCTGCAGAGGTGAATGCCAAATAAGTTGCAAAGTCTAAAATTTGGTAGTCTAAATAGTTATCTTCAGCTATCACTCTCAAACGTTACTTACCTCGCCACTCTCTTCGACATGGCCGTAATGCAACTGCTCCAAGTAACAAGTTTGAAATTTGATTTACATTTAAATAAGTGTTGACTGGAAAAACGTATTTATACTATACACCCT
This sequence comes from Craspedacusta sowerbii, assembly GCA_003687565.2. Taxonomy (NCBI): domain Eukaryota; kingdom Metazoa; phylum Cnidaria; class Hydrozoa; order Limnomedusae; family Olindiidae; genus Craspedacusta; species Craspedacusta sowerbii. Next base: position 15,534 of record QQSS02037554.1, on the reverse strand, counting down.
GGCCTCTACAGCTATATTATATACAACTGACGATAGCGGGGACAGCAGTGGTGCACTTGACAGGCAAGCGCCCCCTAACGGTTCGTTATCTTAGCATCGGATCTTTATCTCCATGGCCTGCACTCGAGAAACAGCCATCTCGTATATGGTATTGTTATCACATGATTCTTGGAGCAAAAACAACAACAACAACAACAACAACAACAACAACAACAACAACAACAACAACAACAACAACAACAACAATAGCAATGATTTATTTCCACTAGGAGTGGAACAGGAGGGAATAGCGTCATTTATGTCTTAAGTGAGTCTGGTAAGGAGGCAATCATCGATCATTCGGAAGTATTCTTCAAAACTTTGCCTGCCTTTCCACTGTGGCTGTCTGGCACAGGAAAGGAATACCTTCGACTCGTCTCCCCGACTCTCGACTCCTTCTTCCTTATGCGTAATTGTTGAGTATCCTTTTTCTGTCATTTTCACTAACAAAAGCAATCAACAATTGCGTTTCATTACCGCCAATTCAGTAGATCATGCAACTGCTAGAGAATCTCACTCACTTTTCCTGCGTCATCCTCTATTATCGCTATATCGTCGACATATGCTATCCAATATAACGAATGGAAGCGTTACCTGACATGACGGATGCTACCGCGCGACCCAAAGTCATTGCTTCTTTCTTTCTCTTCACGCAATCTTTTTTAGGCCCCATGACAACAACATCAACAAACAACAACAATAATAACAAAAACAAACAACAAAAAAAAACAAAAAAAGAATTCATTTCCACAAGTTACAAGCATCTAAATCTAAATATACATAGGTTAAAAAAGGTTTCGCGAAAGGTGAAGGAGATCACTAAGTAGGAATCGCCTATACTAGTAGTGTCCACCATGCTCTACGGCTTATCTATACACCATTTACATACCCCAACATGTTGAGACTAAGACACAGAAGACGACATAGTAAGCATATCAAATATAAGCCAAACTTCCAGTGAATTTTAGTTACCCAACGTCTTCAAAGCTAGGTCCAAATTTTCCTAAAAAGAGCTTCAGCATAGAATCGGTAGGTTTGAAAACGCGTACACATACTGTGAACACGTAGCGCTCAGATTTCAGATAAAAAAAAGAGAACCAAATGTCAGTAGTGCCAAGACTTCTGCCTACTGAAAGGTAAGAACCCAGTCGAAACTCAACCTACACCGATTTGAAAATGTAATTCCAAGAAATGATAAGAGTGCCCTTCGAAAAGACGCACTAACAAAACAGCACCAAATCACAAGCGCATGTCAAAAGAAAACCAAATATTAGAAATACCTAATTATACGAAAGGCCTCTAGGAGATAAACATCGCCACATAAGAGAAAACGCATGGTGAAGATCGATCAATGCCAAATCCACCGAGACCAATTAAAACCAACCAAACGTAGCTGTGTGATAAGGCAAACAAAGTACTTGAATATAGCATAGACCAGGATGTAGACAAACAAGCAAGAAGAAGTAATGAGAATAACCTCTGCCAAGTCAAAACTTTACGTGCATATCAACTAAAACCTGTTTAAACCAATTCAGAACTGATTTTTAACTAAACCGTAAGTGGAAGGTTTGAACGTCCTAGGACATCGCCTCTGGTCCGTGCCTAGTTGCATGCTTGTCAGTATTGTTTCAGTGACGCACAATGAAGACTTTTGTCAGAGCATTTATCTTCTTTCAATGTGGTTATATGAGAATGGAGTGTTTTTGCAAGTTGACTGCAGGATGAAACTCAATGCAAGCCGATATTTCGTCGCTGCTCTCTGGATAACAGGAAATGTCGTGTTCCATGTAAATTAATAACTTTCAAATTCATCTATCTTACTTTACATTGGGGGTTTTAAGTCCGATCTCTATCAGAAAGATCTCATTTAATTAACGGGGTTCCTTCCCTCAACCGGTTAGTCGTTGTTTCCACTTGTATTAGGGATTTAAAATCGAGAAAATATAGACCGGCTGGAAGGATTCTGGATTGTTGGGTAAGGTGCTAGTTGAAACCTAAAAGTTTTCGTCTGGGTTGCGCTCGGCTTTGTAAGGCTGGCTAAGCGGCAAGGCTGCTAAATGATCTTCTCGCGATCTTGCAGGATGAGATTTACATTGTGATTCTACTCTATCGTTCTTCCGTACGACTACAAGAGGTTGCGAAACAGTTCATGACTGTTTGCACGGCTAACGACACTCAAGCCCATATGATACAGATCCTCATAACATATTTTAAAAAAAGGATGGCTAATTATAAGTGTCGCGAATAGTATTTAGTTCTATTCGTTGGTACTTAATTGCTAGGCAGCCATGTCAGCGTGTTGTCGCTTAGCTTACAAAGTCACTCTACTTGAATATAAGGTTCAAAATCGAACATCGCCGATAGGATTTCGTAACAAAGTGACAGTTACCAATAGGACAACACATGTTTATGAAACTGAAGGATAAAACCACTCACTGATAAGCATGCAGAAAAACTTGTGATTCCTGTAATTAGTGATACACAGGTAGTTTAGGCGCATCGAATGTAATGGTGAGGCTTATATGAACAAGTGAGAAACTGTCAAAGCTCACAAGAGTGCTCGCTCTCTCGCTCTTGCGCTGGTAACAGACAACAAAATTTTTGGTTGAGAACTCTGGTTGAGAATTATCCTCACCGACACGGCACGGCTGGTTGAGAATTGTCTTAAGTGACACGGTACGGCTGGTTGAGAATTATCTTAACCTACACGGCAGGACGGGTTGAGAATTGTCTTAAAGGACACGGCACGGCTGGCTGAGTATTCTCTTAAGCGACACGGCACGGCTCGGCTTAGCTTCCTTGACGAGTTCACAGGAATCACACAAGCGCGTAGACTAGACATCATGTCTAGACAGCGCAATGGCGACATCCTGTTCAGAAATACCCATGATCAGGCGAACAGGAACGTCTTCGATTACTTTTGATTAAAGAATTGGAACGCGGAAGATAACGCAGAACAAAAACATAAGACATTTATCAAAGCGACCTAAAACCGGCAGTGAACACAGCACCAAAAACCTCACGCCGAATACAAAACGTCATCGCCATTGTAACAGTGCTACTTAGCAAAGAAACTCCACTTGCAACGAATCCTTTATCATTAATCCAATACTGCATAAACAAGAGAATCCTTTTTACGCACAGCGAATGTGCGAGCTACATCAATCGAAGTTACAATGAGCCAAGGTAAAAGTCATCTGCGCTGCTCAATTTATAAGCGTCAAAAGCAGACCAAGTCCTCTCAGTATGGGGTAATTTTCGCGTTGGATCACGAGACCCAAAATCCCATCGATAAAAACAAACTGAGGTAAGGACGAAAACGCCAGCACAGCGTAAGCCTGTCATCAACATGCTACCGTACACCCGTTAGGCGAAGGGTACTCTACGCTCCGCTACGCTTATTCAACTCTTTATTGCATAGCAGATGATGGCACACCAGGAGAGAGAAACCTAAAAAAATGCTTCAATAAATTGTGTCTGACATTAAAGCTAAACGTTACCGTAGAAATTTCAAAGATTCTGAAAGGTTCGAGGTGAATAACCAACGTCGTGACCACACACGCGACAGACTTCTCATATACTGAAAACCAGTCCTAAGCATTTTTTGCCGATCGCAAGCACCATGACTTCTGCTCGGCTTTCACATAGCCATGTTCATCGTGGACGTCGCAGAGAACGGCCAGACCGGGCGCGTATAAAAACTTCTATATGTCAACAAAAATCTGAACAGAGGATCAGGGCAAGGAGGCGCGATGATCAAATCCGTGCAGGTCCAGCGGCCGAGAACCGTATAAAAGATTATACTCACATAACAAAGCAAAAGACGCCCTAGAACAGCAGTTACTTTATAACACTAAAAATGCAGTACAAAAAAAAAACAACAACACACAATTAGAATCGATATTTACAGATCGCTGGAAAAACAAAAAAGATAGCCCACGCAGAAAATTTTCTGGCACTAGTCGCTTATCTTAAGATCCAACTTAAAAGTTTAACAGAAGCGAGTTCCAAAACCTTATCAGGCGCCTAGTAAAGAGTCCAGCAAACGGGCATAGACCACGCCCTACTGACCAACACATATAAAAACATCTGCTTACATAGATCAAGTTAATATGCCTGATAAACCAAAGAATAAAACAAACAGCACGACAGGCCTTAAACACTAACTTGCCACGACCTACGTGGATTTTGGAACTTCGCGGACTGCGTCGGGCACTGCGAAATTTAGGTATTTTTTGAGAGGAAAAATGTGGAGGCTTTCAACCATCAGCATAATAGAAACTAAGATCTCACCCAATTCAAAACGCTACTGCAAAAAAAAAAAAAAGAAAAGGAAAGAAAAGGCCTAAGGCTCACGGCGAGCTATATCCCGAGAAATGGCACAATCTTCCAGTTTACATTCAGTATCTACAACGTGGCATTATTAAAACAAACAACCGATTGGCGCACACGCCGGTCGCACATAAAAAACGCTTCAGAGCCACGCCTATCGCTCAATCACTATACCGCATGACAAAGTGACTTTATGCCAAGCGTTCATTACTGCAAATAGATCTGCGTGACCGTGACGAAGCGACGTGAACCGGCGGCAAGGTGAAGCAAGGCTTCACGACTGCCCTTCGATCTGACTCACGGTCATCGAACAGTAGTAGCAACTACGTATCAAGTTCAGCAGAGCGACCAGAAATGCGCCTAAAATACGAAGACACAGGCGAGAACGTAACAGTCTATGCGCCATTGCTAACATGTCAACTCCCAGGCTGCCGACAAGCACACAAAAGACAGCCGAGCAGCAAGGAGAGCCCCCACGCGGTGGGTCGGTGGGAAAGCAAGGTATGGGAAATTTTGTGTGGCTACCCTGTTTGGCGAATCTCTCAAGGAGACCTAACCAGCAACAGCGCGACTTCGTCGTCAGCTGGGAAGGTCTTCACGAAGAGTGTCTCCTGGAAACAGGGGACAGTGCGATGTCAGCTCCACGATCGTTGGAGCATCGACCAGTCGTCCGGGCCTCCCTTTTATGGGCACGCATAGAGTTCTTTAGCTCGTTGAGAGACTCAACCAACATCCGACGACTGGCTCCATTTGCTATCACTGACAGTGCATCCGGGAATACTCCAGGCTTTTCACCGTTCACTTACAGCAAATACAAGGCAAGACGCACATTAACGCCCGGCGTTATATAGGCGAGCAGGTGACTAGAGCAAGAGCTTTACATTTAATCAACTACAGTGACCGAGGGAGACACCCGAGAGCGGGAATAGACAAAAGCAGGCCACGGAGAAGAACGTACCTGTCCAGACAACATAAATACCACCGGACTCTGCCGCCAACTTGTACGTTCCTACCTGAAGCGGACAACACGATGGAAACATTAGACACACCAATCGTGTGGCAAGGTAAGCAACGCAGTGGCGAAAAACAATTATTCTCTTACCGACACAACAAGCATAAGGAATAGTGCCCTGTACCGAGCATGACGAGGCGAGAAAAATCAACGACGGAAACAAAATGAAGCTGCTTGGCTAACGTAAAACTTACCGTGACGCCTACTCCAACTGCAAGGAAGATTATACCAATCAAAGCAAATACGAGAGCTCTATTCTTCGCAAACCGAGGCCCCACAGATGATCTAAACAAAGCAGATGCCATGCAATAACTACTCACCTACAGGCGGAAGGCAAAATGGGCAAACCCAATTGGACATGGGGTCTCTCAAAAACAGCTTTAACGAGCACACAATTTACCAGGACCAAATTCATTCCACGAACCAGATCCCGGGCATGTTTAAAATAAACTTTCATGAGCGCGAAGAAAGTCAACATTACCAACCGGAACAAGCGGACTAACACACCAGCCACCACAAGAAAAAAATAAAAAGTAACACGAAGCATTCACACGATGAAACAGAGAAACTGCATGAAAGCCTATGCAACTGCAGTAAGTCCAGGCTATGGAGAAGGACAACACGCAAAAAAATAGTGACTCACATTTTTCTACAGTATGGACACCTTGCAAGGTGAGCTGTCGTCCTAAACTAGAATTTAAGAAAGAGCCACATCAAAATGAGCTTAGAGCCATTTTAGTTTCAATAGGAAAGATCACACTCAGGAAGCTTTAGGACGAGAGTCCATAAGACACTTTAAATCGAAGCTGATGCCGGCAATAACCGCTGTCGCATGCTGGAAACGGATGATTTATGCCAGAAAATTTACTTTGGTCTGACGCATAGCATTATAACTTGCTTTCATTAATGCTATTAAACGTGACTAGCAAAATTCATGCATAGTACTGCAAAGCAGCAAATATGAACCAAAAGGTTCCCCGTCGGCGTGACTGTTGGGTCATAGAAAAGTAAACATACCGCAAGCAAACACCCTCGGACGTAAGGCAACCCGAAAGGCCACGAAAAGCTTAATACATATCTTCAAGTAAAGCAGAGGCATACCACAAATGTTTCATTGCAGTGACCGCATGTGACTCGAATTCGCACATCTCCACCAGGAACTGCCACTGAAGGAGACGCTGTGGGTGGACCGCCACCAACACTTATCACACGCTTACTGAAAGCAAGAAAAACACATCAACAAAGACAGCCACTCTACACAAACCTCAAGCTATTTAGGCTAATTTATCTACCTTTCAAGGACCAATCATTACAGAAGTAGTACTCTATTCGAAATGGAGCATCCGTTACTATCACATACCTGATAATCACATACTAGAGGCTAACCTATAAACGTTTTAAGGACTAATCATTACAGAGGAAGAACTCTATTCGAAATGCAACATCCATTACTATCATATACTAGATAATAACATACTCTAAAAGCTAACATATCTACCTTTTAAGGAACAATTATTACAGAAGTACAACTCTACTCAAATTGGAGCATTCGTTACTATCACATACTAGATAATAACATACTAGAGGCTAACTTATCGTTTGAAGGAGTAATTATTACAGAAGTAGAACTCTACTCGTCATGGAACATTCATTACTATCACAACTAAATAATAACATACAAGAGGCTAACTTATAAACTTTTAAAGGACTAATCATTACAGAAGTAGAACTCTACTCGAAATGGAACATTCGTTACTATCACATGCTAGATAATTACATACCAATTCTGGCGGGGACAAGATATCCTGGTTGACGTCGCACGGCAGGTTAGCAATGCGTTGCAAGGACATCGAATGTACTTTTTCCCAGTCGGAGGAGGCTTAATTGGCTAAAAAAAAAATACAGGAAACATTTTGACATCTGAGCGGTTTCAACATAACAAGCCAAAAGAACGCAAAAAAATACTACTACTAATAACAATAAAAATAATTTTCAAACTTCAATTCTATATTTTCTAGATGAAATCAATCTGTCAGTTCAATCAATGCAACTTGCTGCAAGCTGGCATGGTAGTTGCTGACATAGCGTTTACCAGAATTAAAGTTTCGGCATTTCGATCTCCCCGTCCTCTTGCGCAAATTAGAACTACAGAGCGCATCACTGAGGTAAATAACTTCTTGCAACCATTTAAGATCTGGTTTGACAGTTGCACAGTACACCCTGGTGCCCACGGAGACGTTTAAGAACCTTACCTTGCCTGCTGGGTATATTTTTAAAAATTAGGTCATGGCTGCTTTCTGTCTGCATTTTTAGACATTCATTTCAACTCCACTATAAAGATATCTGATCCCTTCATAACAATCAGATCTGGTCTTAGCTTTTAACGACTCACTACACTTGGAGACATAAATAGATCACTATCTTTGAAGACACTGTATACTCTCATGTTGGGAATAGTTATGGCCTTGGCGATGCTAAGGAGAACAACAACAACAACAACAACAACAACAACAGCAATATTAATAACAACAACAACAACAACAATAATAGTTGTCTTCGACTTGCCAGTTTGTTATTATTCGTGAAACAGCTCACTTGAGAGCTTGTGTTTCGAGTTCAGTTTGTAATGGGACCCCAAGCAGTTGCTTGGCCAGTTAAGACTCCAACCAAAGTTTTCTGACGAGTCCCTTGGCAGGGATGAAACCTAGGTATAGCTAGCCATTTGATGTGATAATAACAATAAAAGTAACAATAACAATTACAACAATAATATAATTATGTTAATTAATACATGTAACAAAAATAATAATAATTATAATGATAACAATAATTCCAAAATGGAACCACACATAAAAGACACATGCCTGCTTGCAGAATAAAAGGAAGTATACTAATAAAACATACTGTCGCTTCGTGACAGTTTGAGCATTTAACAACTCGTTGCCTTTCACGACCACGAATAAATACTAATTGGTGACAAACACGGCAGACTACAGTAGGTTCACCCATAGCGCCTGATGGTACAACAGGATGTGATGAGTATGCAGGAGGGGGCTCATTCAGATTGTACGGAGGAGGCATCTGATCAGTTGAAGAAGGTGCAACCATAGTAGCTGATCCTAAAACAATAGAAATTTTTTAAAAATCACGAAATCACAACAAAAAAACAATCTGTCACAAAGTGTGACAGTTACGGAGCCACTCTTTTCTCCCTTCCTCTCACTCTCTTTCTTTATGTATATATTAAGCATAAACAAAAGGTTTTCTGAAGCTTCTCTGGATTCCAGATTTTCAGTAATTTCTTATGGCCACATCTTCTTGCTAACACTTGCAATAAAGAAACTCTTGAAGTGCATAACACTACCATACTTTCAGCGCAAATATAAGGACACTATGTTTATATGATACATATGATAAATATATGTATATATATATATATATATATATATATATATATTTGTGTTTGTGATTGTGTGTGTTTGTGTGTATGTGTGTGTGTAGTGTGGCTGTATGTGTTTGCGTGTGTGGGCATGTGCAACAGCTATGCTTCCTTAAATGCAGTATGACAATCCATCAGGAATTCAGATTTCAATAGCAAACTAAGGGAACTTCCAAGGTGTGCTCTAGCCGCTTATAAAGATTTAGGTTTGCATGGGTACACCTAGCCCACCTAGCTACTTCTCTTGCGGAAATAAGATATGGCATTAAGTTTCATCAAACTACCTATAGCAATTCATCAACATCACTATCATCATTATTATTATCGTCATCATAATGATCTTCTTCATCTTCATTATCACAAGATTAATTTACGTATGACTTGCAAGTAAGTCTTCTCACAAAAACAAGGAAAACAAGCCTGTATCGTGACAAGTATGATCACGACTGATACAATGTCAATACAATTAACCTATACGCAATACGGACTTCGTACTCTCATAAAAACGAAGAATTACCTTGCATAAATAAAATATTGTGACTAAAAGCACTTAAAGAGACTTCAACTATCTGGTTTTAAACATACTTAAAAATTAAGACCACACAACCTTGCGTCAGCAGGTAGTTGCTTAAAAAAGGCTGTGCGCAAGAAAACTAAATGACACGCTGAAATCAACAAAATAAAAACGAACAACGCTTACCATCAGCCACTTGATTGACACAAGGAACTTCTTCGTTCGTCAGAAGTGGGGCACAATCTTCTTCAGACAAACTAGCAGCCATTTTTGTCTGTTACCTAATACGTTATGACTTCAAGAATTTATCTTCGCACCAAACCAGCACACTAGTCTCGCTAATGAGAAAGGTTTTTCTGTGTGATGGGCCAGCCGCTACTCGCTATTGTTCGCGACGGTGCGCATAACGCTCAGGAATCATGTGATCATAGGAGCTAGTTATGATCGAATCGTCCATTAGCCCATCGTCCATTGCTTCGAAGAATGGATTTCTAATCAAAACTTCAAAAATTATACGCGGTTCCTCCTAGCTCAAACCAACAATCCAAAAAATTATGTAGCAACATCTGGCTTTCGGCTGATTGCGTCTAGAGCATAGTTGGGCACCCAGTCCGTTAAGTCCATCAAGTCCTAAAAGTCCGTTACATTTGTTTTTAGTCTTTTTTTTTTTAGTTTTCTTCAGATTTAGCGGACTTAACGAATAACGGATTTAGCTTTTAAGGATTAAATGATTTGCGCTTCAACGTTTTTTAAAAAATTTGGGTACCAAGTCCGTTACATTCAATAGCGTCGCCTTCGTCCCGCGCCCCCTCCGGTCCTTGGCTGTTCCTGCTGTGTTGTGTTGATCCCCTCCACCAGAACAGATGGGATCTGATCTCTGATTGGACATTGCCTTTTCTTAAAATTTAAATAAAAATCCATTAAGCCCACTAATGCACTTAAAGAGAACATTATTTTGCAAAATGAAAAAGAAATAATAATAATAAAAATCGGACATTATATGGGTAGTGTTGTATGGAAACGTTTTTTATTCCTTCCCAGTTTTTTTTTGCATGAAATTTTCTATTGAATTGGGGACATTACTGGTAGTGTTTTCCGATATCTAGCCACCACCTTTTCACCGCTTCCCCGCCACCCAGCCGGCTAGTCGTGTTTCAGTGTCAACTCAACTTGAATTGCGCTGGCCTTAGTCCTAATTGTGTGCTACTAACTAGTGTTCACTCCAGCAGACACCAACCTTATTCGTGGCCCGGGGCATGGGCCGTATCTGGAATCCGCATCATGCCAGATATGCTTGTTCACCCCCTAGAACTGCTGCTGACTCTAGTCCTGGTGACTTTGACTGCAACCCCTAGTGTTGAGGCTGCTCCTGTTCCTAATATTCAGCGTGAGCTGAGTGGTGGTGGTTTTAATCCTTGGACACACCTCGAGGTCTTTGTTGAGTTTTTGAAGATGGACTTAAGAGAAAGTTCTACAAAAGTCTTTTCTCCCAGTCAATATCCAAGATTCTCTAAGGCCACCAGCTTGGCCAATCGGAAGTCTCATATGAGGAGAGCTTACACCAGGTGTTGCTTGTTTGTATTTATTATTCAAGTTACAAATAATCACAAATGCCAGCGTTCAAAGTTTGGAATGAAATACCTATGTGCCTTTAGAAGGTTGTTTTAATTTATATTCCAGATTTCCATTGTATTGTCCCTAAATAATTGAACATTGAAGTATGCAATGACAGCCAGGACTCTGAAAGCCAAGGCGCAGTGCTGGTTGGTGACATGCCTAGATGGGGCTCCAAGTTGTAACTTACAGATGCTAGCCCCTTCGCGTGAGCTAGACCTGATGAACCGTTGCATCACGTTCAACACTGCAGCTCCTTCCAGCTCAGGATTGGGAAGATTATTTTCCATGGGAAAGGAGATCCTGAGGAGCAGAAGATGTCAGTTATCCGACTCTACATCGTAAACGCTTTCGTTTCTAAAGAGCCACCTGCACCTTTTTGGAGCTGCCCCCCCACCCCCGCATGTCCCAGCTAGATTTATACACTTCAATTTTTTTCAAAATGAAGTACCAATCCTTACTGTAAGTGAAAAGCTAGGCATACGTGTACAAAAAATTAAATCATTTAAACGAGATTTTATGCATGGTTTAAAATAAAAGTTTTAACAAGGTTTTCATGGCTTTCCTACATCAAGATCTATATTATGATAATCGTTAAGATTCGCTAACTTGATCAAAAAGGACAGTGTTTTGGCCTCCAAATCATCAAAATATGCTAGTCACTTAGCGCATCACGCTAGCTACTTGTTCTTGTTCTTGTTGTTGTTGTTGTTGTTGTTGTTGTTGTTGTTGCTGTTGTCTAGTGTAACAATCTTATTTTTGAGTGTAAACTAAGTCCGCTAAATCAAAAATTTATTTGGACTTACGGAATTGCTAAATGTTTAAAGGCCTTAACACTTTAACGCTCGTAATGGACTGTTTCCGGCTTTTTGTTCAACGCATGTAAAAGCAACTGGCTTAGAAAAGTAACGAACAAGGATTAACGGCAGTAACGTTTTAAAGTAACAATGCCCAACTATGGTCTTAAGACTGTCATTTCAGGCAGCTTTGTCATACCAACGAGTTTAATGGCTTTATTTTCTTAATACTCAAGACATTACCTATTCCGCGGATCGAACAGCAGAATATCAAACTCCAAAGCTTATGACTTTCGTACGAGCTAATTTGAACCGAAGGCTATAGCCAAAAATTCTTTTGTCTGGACTTTAAATTGTAAAATTACATGTCGCAACTGAGTCCGGTTGTAGTTCCTCGTCAACAACAGTGCCCGAAAAGCGCTCATTATCAAAGCTTGTTTTTTTAATATTCAGTCTCCTTCCTTCCTTCATCTCCATGTTTCTCTCAGGCTTAAAGGACTTATTTCTGGTTTTGGGTTCATACTTTTCGATTGAATGAAGAAACAGGGGAGACAGGATAGAAGCATTCAAATTTATTACTGTAAAAGATAAATTAAGCACCAACAATTCTTCCAGCTTGCACGTAAAGGTCATGACCTGAGAGGACATAATTTAAAAGGGTTTCATCAAAGATCAAGACTAGACATCCGGAAGTTTTTTTTTCGCAAAGAGTGGTCCGACACTGGAACAAACTGGCACTGCAGCCAGCGGATGCTCCAAAAGTCAATACTTTTAAGAGCAGCTGTGACAATTACAAGCGCTGTGATATGGGCATTTAAAGCTGCTTAGTTTCTTAGCCCATCTATCTACAAATATAAATGTAAGTGATGCAATTGCGTAGAGCTTGCATGCAATTGGAATACCCATGCGAGTGTCTTGAAAATTCTGCTAAGGCCTTTCAAACAATGGTTGCGAACTTCGTTTGAGTTCGAAACCGTACTCAATTTATATTATTCGTATCAATAAATCGAACTCGATTTGATTGACTCGTGCAAAGTGGAAAATCTTGCCTTGGTTGGACTTCGTTTGACCTAGTTCTTTGACGCTAAAGGTCATCCGTAGTTCGTAGATTTCTCGTTAAATCTAAAAACATCAGTTGCAGCTTTTATCAGACGACTTTGAGTATTGCTAGGTGGAGGGAGAGGTCTTGCAACCTTGAATTTAATCTCGGCTTGCTGCATTTGTATGTGGATAACATAATATTGAAAACATTCTTGTGTTCTCAACAAAAGCACCATCTTTAGATATCAGTGGCCATTGATTTCTCTCTGTTTAATCTCTGTATAATCATCCCTCTGTTTCCCAAGTGATAAATTCATCTGAGCAGTAATAGGCAAGGTTTTCTACTATATGCTTGCTCTTAGATGGATTTTGTAGCCGGATCTAACAAGAGGCATAAAGGTATCATACACTCGATAGTAAGAGGGCACCGCAGTTTCTATTTGAACGGCGATAATCAAGTAAAACATTTTAAAGCCTTGATAAACTTACTTTAAATTTGTGGAAGAGGGGAGATGCCACCAAATAAAGCCATAAAATTGAACACAGGAAGTTATTAATGTAAGGATGCGTCCTAGACGCGTAGAATACGAGCGAAAGGAAAACGAACAGCAAATTGAAGTTGAATTTATTAAACTGATGTTGTAGCTTAAGTTCAACTGCAAATACGCAAAAAGATGTCATTTCTATAACAAGCAGATCACATGCATTTGTATAAACTAACTGATGTCATTGGCTCTTATAAAACAAATTGTTCTTGTGCATTTGTATGTAAAATAAATGCACTTATTTATATAAACCACCATATCTCATTCAGCTGTATAAGCAAACTGTTGTCATTCATTTGCATAAACAACAAGGCCTTTTGTAACTGCATAAACAAACGGTTGTCATTTATTTGTTTAAACATATTGATCTTATTCAATTCTATAAACAAACTGTTCTCATTCACTTGCATGAACAACCTGATCTTATTCGATTGTATAAGCAAGCAGATCTTATGGTTTCGTATAAACAGATAAATAAATAAATAAATACATAAATAAAAGATAAATTAATAATGAATAAATAAATAAATAAATAAATAAATAAATTTGTATAAATAAGTTGATTAAGTATGATCAAAAGTTACAGCAAAGCCTTCATCGGTGTTTTCCATGGCTTGCAGTAACTTCGAAGTGTTTTCTGCTGTAAAGCGGAGAAAATTTTCAAATTTTTCCACCTTCCTTGACCGAGCCTTTGGGTAAAACAGATGCAGAAGGGATGATCGTAGGCTTCCATTCCTGGCTTCCTCCTTTCTCAGCGAGACAACCGGAGCTATCGCGTCCATAGCATCTCGAGTTGCTGATGCAACCTTCTTGCAGGTGATCTAAACAAGTCCCCATTTACTTCCGTCATAAGCAAGGATTAAATAAAGCTAAGATGCAGACTAATATGTTATTAAAAAAACTGCGACGCCTCTATCAGAGATCAGTCAAAATACTTTGTACTTAGACGTTGCTTCAAGTAAATAAGGTTTTCTTCAGGAGCACTGCAATATTCCAATCCCGTTTGTGATAAAAGATATTTATAAAACCCCGAAGAAACTACTGATTCGACCTAAAAATGGTTCCAGATTATTAATGAATGCAAAGTTTATCGATGCTCAAGTAAAAAGTGCTTACTTTCATCTCTCTAATGGATGCATTAGCAACACTTAGTTTTCTTTCGAGAGATGCGTTCTGCGCATCCACATGGGCAAGTTGTGCAAGCTTGCGAAGGGAGTCGTCAGCGCCAGCTTTTGATATGATCAAGAGGTCTTTCAGTCCGAAGACTTGTTCTTCCAAGGAGCGACTTTTAAGCTCCACCTCTTCCAATCGGCTTTGCGATTCAGCAAGTTGCTCCACGATTACAGCACATTCATCGTTGGCGTTTTTGTAAAACTTTTTGAAAGCTTCCTTCTCTTCTCTCAACTCCTTCATGACCGAGGCATAGTTCGACTTGAGCCTCTCCATTTGAGCTTCCATTCCCCTGAATCGCAAATTCGCGGACTCCGCTTCCATACGCCGCTGTTGCTCCAATTCATATTTGCACATTAGAATTTTATTGTCCGTCAATAAGGCGGCCTTCTCAACTCGCAAATTCGCACATTTCTAAAATGTGATAAAAAATAAAATGATTTCGATGCAGACGTCACATCTCGGACGCAACACACGAAAACAAAGCAAGAAGTTTATGCACTGAAGGAGCGATACCCGCTGTATCGAAAATTGCCGCGTTCGAATAAATGATTCCAGCTGTTTCGAACGTTGCTGCGGTCGAATGACCAAAATCTCTATTAATTTGGGCAAAGTCGCAAGAGTTCACAACACAAATTTTAAATTAATAATGCATTCATCGATATCTTATAAACATACCTCATCCGACTTTCGTAGCTTCTCATAGCAATATTCGAGTTCATCGGACATATTGCTAAGTTTACTTCTAAGAAGCCTAATTTCTTCCTCAGCACCTACTACCATGCCAGGAGCTGAGGATTGCTCGAAGATGAACCTATCGGACATCTTCCATTAAAACTTTAAAATATCTTTCTTAAACTTCAACTCCATTTAAGCAGACAACTCTGCACACCAATGTTGTCGTATTAAACCTTAGACGCATTTATGAGGCTGCCGAATACTAATTTGACGTCATTTTGCCTGTTAAACTGACGTATTTTCTTTGAACTAGTCATAATCTGAAGATCAGGCCACAGAAATTATATATATAT
>QQSS02037443.1:7500-18732 GCA_003687565.2 Craspedacusta sowerbii | reverse complement strand
ATAATATGTAATTATTATTATATATTGCATATTTAATATGTATAATAATTATAAATGATGCATTATACTATTGCATTTTATTGCATTATGATGTGTTTTGTTCTCTCAGACTTCACCATACCTTTAAACTTGCAGGAAGTGCCAAACCAGGTGTTTGTCTCTTCTAGGCATACCCAAAAAGTTAACAGTGTTTGAATTAAATGTTCTCGCAAAGCTTTCTAATATATAGTTATGCGGCGATTTCCTTGCTTCTGCATTCCTAAGCTTTCCGGAGTCGAGTTTGTCAAAAAATCAAGGATTAAGAATTGACTAACCCAAGTAGAACTTCAAACCGTTTAGAAATAAAGCTGCAAAAGGATCGTCAGAATGGGAAAAAGCTCTTCTTAGTATGATCTAATAAGTAATGAAATCCAGTCCCCTACACCCGCCTTCATACTTCGTCCGAAGTATGTTTAAAGTCGTCGATTAAGCTACTTTTGCGAATTATAAAAATAGCTGTACAAAGTTATCTGTAAAGTCTTGGTGAATGAGGTCCAGCGGACGCTAGATTTTCATTGCAGAATTATGGATTTCTATATTTGGCAAACATTCCACAAAAACGAAGATACTTCCAGATTTTTGGGTATGGTATTCCGTTTGAACGGTATGCTGGCGTTAAGGTCGGCTCGCACACTGATGATATCGTTTATGATATGCGGACCTCCGATCCTGATGGTCTCTCGCTGTACTTATTGTTGGGAGATGTTTGGAATTACCATAATTTTAAGCTTTTCTGGTTCTCTTGAGAATCGCACTTATCGAGTATAATGAGTTTAAAGACGACGCTCGCTGGCTAACCTTCTACACGTACGCATGCATGTCCTTGTTTGCCTGTTGAATCGTCTAGTTTTAAGGGTTTTGTAGTGTTTCAGACTATTTGGATGAAGGGTCCTGGGCATTTAAAAAATTTTTAATCCTTTGTTGCTCATTTTTGTATTCGATACAATCTTTTTAGGACATTATGTCTTGTAAGTTCCATGCGAAGCATCTATAAGATTAACTTATCTTATAGCGAGCATTGAGCCCATTTGCGTGTGATAAATTGTACGAATTGTTTCTTTTTTGTATGGATAGTAGCTACTCTTGTTAGCTTCTTTGAGAGTTCAGCAATATGAGTCTCCACGCCCGGAAGGCATCCATTAATCCTTTCAAGTGCTTCGTTGTATTTGAGAGAAATATTTACGTGCTACAGATTTTGCTGTAAGCCTCAGTTAGGTTTTTCTGCTTGGGGTTTTTAATGCAATGATGTCTATTTGCCTCGACTTCAAAGAAACACGGTTTGCGCAAAGCCTAAAAAAAAATTTCTTATAACTTATCAATGCGGTACATGAAGGCTGTCGCGTACTATTAAATTATGGATTGTATTGATGTGATGATATCATAATGCCTCTGTCGCCTTCGAAATGAGTGAATTGGACTTTGATATTCTGCCTTGGATGGCTGACTTTGATTCGTCAGATAGTCAACAGAGCTTCAATGTGGGTTACCTTTTGTTTATGGTTGGTTTCTATGTTTGTTGATCATTGAGCAATGCTTTGATTGCAATGAGTCGATTTTATTAATACTTTTTTTGTTTATTACCTTTTGTTTATTATATTTTATTATTTGTTTATTAATACCTTTTTTGTTTCCTTCGTTCGATTAGGTCGTAAAAACAAGGAGCAGCATAAGAATTTTCATCTTTAGTAAGAACTCATGGCTCAGGTTTTGCATTTCTCGTAGCTTTTGATGGACTGCGGCCACGGCCGGCAGCAGGGCCGCTACTGCCGCTGTGATCGTGGCTGGAAGACAGTATCCACGTTGACGGATGCTGGCGCGATCAAGATGCTTTGGTGTTCCACGAAAGTTCCAGTCTCTGCTCCGAAGAAGGGAAGCGTGACTGTAAAATACGCGGTGTTGGCCGTATCTTTTCTGTGTCCCTGCTAGCCTCTACTTCTTTCATGCGAGTTCTATGCTTCTTTCCTGATTTGCCATTATAGCAAGCTTTGTAATTTTGTCTTAGCAGATGCTGAATTTGATCATGTCTGCAGCCGGCGAAATCAAGAGAATAGGGCCTTAATATAGGTCAGAGCAGGCAAGCAATCGCTTCTACACAAGTTATCTCCACCACCGACATTAAAAGCTACTATAACTTGGATATCTTCTGCCATAGTGTTGCCAAAGTGCTAAAGGCTAACATCGTTTTGCTGGAAGTTTATAGCAGCAGGAACTAAATAAATTGCAGTAAATGAAATGGTTTTGGACGGCAAATCCTGAACACTTATTAAGAAGGATGGATAGGCATTCGGGTCAGTCAAGCAGTGGTATCAGTCACGTTCGTGGCTGTGCTGCGTTTGCGTTATTTGCGTTTTGTTTTTCTTCATTATTTTCACTCACCCCTTGACATATGGCGTAGCTTGTGTTAGGTACTTGCGCGTGTTTGGCTATACTTGTGGTCTACTTGTGGATTCGCTTTTTCGTGGTGGAAGTGGTGTTCGGACGTCGTGATTCCACTGACGACCGTGCGGCTGAGGATGAAAGCGCCGGCGGCTCTTCGCGGAGAAACGACTTCGATTTTCAATTCGACCGCACTTGGGAAATCGGCGGCGTTCAGCTTGACAGCAATGTGGACTACTCCGAGCAGCCGGAGCCGTCCCAGTCGGGGAAGGCGAAGAGAACGAAGCTGAAAAGTAGTCGCCACGCGATGGTCGGGAAGCGACCTAAGCCGAAGGTGAGGATGACAGGCTCCGTGCCGTATTCAGCTGTCGGTCAGGCACCGGAAGGAGACGACAGTGCGCAAATGAGCGATGGGTGGGAGGATTCGGACGGTGCTGTGCAATGACCTTTGTCAGTAGCGTGGACGAGGATTGAGCTAACCCCGCCTGAGAGTGAAACATACAGGAGCAATTGTGATCTGTGTGGTTGCTATGTTGCTTTTATTCCGAGTGTTTAGCTATTTTCTCTACTTCCTTCTCCTTCTTAGTTCTCTATTTTTCCTCTGTTTGCCTGATTTATTTTGTTGATGCGCCTTGTTGCTTTCTGGTTTCAACATTTTATTGAGTGCGTTCACGGGTTTTTCTTGAAAGCTTTAAAAGCGGAATCAATACATCGATAAAAAGTTACGGAGCGATTGATTTGCGCTAGATTTGGTACAATTTGTTTGCCTTGATTACTTTGGGAGGTCTGTTTGTGAAATGCGTCATCGGCCGACCTTCTACATAACCATCCCGTAGTTAATTGGAAGCTCGTTGCTTGCCAGCAGGCCGGATGTTGTTTTGGCACCTTCACCAATCCACATAGCGTTTTGAAGCCCCTCGAAAAAAGCATTTTCTTAACTGCAAATCTACAGAAGGGAAATCGCATTGTAGCGAAATAGTGAATCAATCTTTTTTTTTTTTTGCGACAAACGAAGGCGGTGACGTTGCGCGGCCTGGCTGTTTACACCTGACGGGGAAGGGAGAGGCGGAGTTGTGGTCTTGCATGCGACGAGTGCACGACGGTATACTCGCGGTGTCGTTAATGTTTTGGGTGTTATTGCGTGTTCCTGGAAACATGTTTGTTATTTTGAGCAGTAGGGTTGTGTTGATTGCTTAACCTCGGCTCGATTGCGTTTGAATTACACGTCCGTGTCGATCTCGGGCGTGCGTATGGAGACCTCCGTGACGCAGGGAGAAGGTAAACAATGAACGATAGTAAATATGGCCTAGGGCGTGGCAGTCTGATCGGCGATGGTGCAGCCAAGGCTTGGTCAGACTAATGTCAAATATGCCCTCCATGTTTTCTGCAAGAATACACGGCGCATGGTGGAAGGTCTTGCCTGAGCTTCTCCAACACTTCGTTAGCCAGCTTTATCGAAATGCAGCGCGCGTAAACGTTGCAAATATATGAACTTGTGAACTTTTGATCGTAGTAACGTTTGCGACAGATTAAAAATAAAAGTTGGGAAATCCAAACATTTCCCGTACCCTACGCTGGCTTCGATTTGGTCGAGTTTCCTCCATATCTCTCTCGTGAGCCTTTGGTCTGTAACCTTGCATATGAAAACGCCATCGAAATGCCATATGAAAACGCCAGAGTGCGAGAAAATCGAGTTTTGAGTGTTCCATGGACCTGCACCGTATGATCGAACGAGGCTTGATCGACGTCCGTTTGTGTGCTAAATTTCTGTCTAGTTCTTATAAATGGAACATAATTAAAAAAAGCTTTTTTTTTCCATCGCGACATTCCTGAGCGCTACACGTCGATTGGTGTGATGTGAACTCTTCTCGTGGCAGTAAAGCTTACAAAATGACAACCGGGGCGCAGTTGCTATTGATTAGGGATCAAGCTGGCGTGTTGTTTTTATTCTTCATCGTTATGTTCCTTTTTATTTCCTTCTAAATCTAACTCTACCCAAATCCTAACCCAAGCCTAACCATAACCCATTCAAGCGATCCTCAAGCGAATAAAATTTCCTATGAAATGGAAGAAGGATTCGCAGACAATGAATTTAGCACCATAGTGTGTCGCCGCCATCTTGAGCTTCGAGGCATGTCCCGAGGTTGGAACCAATCGCGTTTTAAGGAGGGAACCTCAGCTTTTATGGTATGTCAGCTAAGTGGCTGTGCTTACGGAATCGCAAGAAAACCGTCGCCGAATCGGTTCTATTCTATTGCTCTGTTTCTGTTGTTGTTCTGTTCTATTGTTGTTGTTTTTTATATTATTTTGGCTTGCTGTAAATGTTAAAAAAGGATCTTGGTTAATGCCATTACGAGTTTCAATCAAATCTGCGACAAGATCAGTCCCTCCCCATCCCATCCAACAAAAAACAAACAAACGCTGATTGTCGCTGCTTGAGGCAGACCTACACAGCCCGAAAGACAGTCCGATCTGCGACAGGCTTCGTTTATTTCTTCGCTGATGCAGATGGAAATTGGGACTGGAGGAGGCGGAGAAAGCAAAAACCTATTATCATAGCACGTTCGGTTGAATTTCTGATAGATGCAAATGGCTTAAGAAAAAACTGTTCCTTGAGGGTAATTTTGACAATAATGTGCGTGAGTGCAGTCTCTGACAAGTCAAGTCCCTTGTTTGAAACGAAACGTACGTAAGGCTAGCCGTTTGATCATTGATTACAGGGGATTCTTCCCGCGTACAGCGCAGCTGACAATGCCCAAGTGATTTGGGGGCAGGCTACTAAATGTGACGATCTCGTGCAACTTTTCACTTGAGAGCTTATGTGCTCTTGAGACGGTGCACTTGAGGTCTCCATGCGTTTTGAGTTCTTAATGAAACTCCAAGCAGTTGCCTGGACCAAAAAAATGAGCTAATTCTCAAAACCAGCAAGAGTATATTTCGCTTCCTGTTAATTGAATTTAAAAAAACAACAACAAAGGATCACATTAATTATAAACCATCTTGTACGAGCCTCCATCTCATGTCACCATGCAAGAAAAGAAATGAAGTTGTCGTGATAGTTGCACGGCAGCAGGGCAGGACACGGTAGAAGTGAACTGCTCATGAGAACGTTTCCCGCAGTTTCGCCAAGTCAAACAAGTGCACCAAACAATTTGCCACGTGAAAGATCATCCCTGTTTTCTCATAGATGTTTACATAATATTTTTAACAGTCCATACAATTCAATGTCACAAGCGAGATTCGACCGCTTCCATTTTTATATGGACCGCTGCGGAGAATGGAATTCTTTGTATCAAAAGTGGACGAATTATTCCGCGTGGAAAATACGTATGCTTGAATCACGCTAGAAGGCGTTTTCGCACAAACGTCAATCCGCCAACTTCGCTGCTTCCTCAAGTTTCAGACCAACTGTAAACAATAGCTAATTGCCACAATTAATTAAGATTTAGGAGGATGCGCCACTTATATCCCAGGGCAGCCGCAGAGTGGGCTCACTTCAAGATTGCTCACGCCGAAGGAAACATACAATTCGATTTCCGGAGACCATGCATCCTGAACTATACTCATTATCAAGCATGCACCTGAGCATGCGAGGAGCTTCTCTTCGATGCCTGCTTGTACTGATCATCTTGTGCCTGGACAGACAGGCCTTTGCCTCATCCTGTGTGCATCCGTGTAAGAAGAAAGACTGCGCCTTGGTCAAGGATCTTAAATGCAGTTCTTGTGAGTTTTATCTTATTCTATTCTACTCTATACTATTCTAGCGTGCTCATTGCATTGCACTTGTAATGCATCTGCGCAGTTGAGATCCTGTGTCTCGGACCACAAGTTGTAAGTTTGAGAGTGCCATCTTTAACATGGCGTTATTTACTTATTACTCTATCCGCTGTTATTTCGCTGGCCTGTAAATGCGACCGAACACACCTGAGCCTGTGATGTTTGTGCTAAAAAGCTTGAGAATGTGGCGTGATGCAGGTTTCTATGCCAGACTTATGGAACCTATGTGTCTGGGTGGAAAGGCTGCGTATTTGTTAGATAGATTTTCCCAGGCCACCCACGATTGGTTTTTGCGATTGAGCTCCAACGACCGACTTGCATGGGCATTTTAAAGCTCTTCTCTTAATTTTGTTGTCTTTGTCGTAGCGTCGCTGGTGTTGGACCACTGCGGCTGCTGTCAGCGTTGCCCCAACCGGCAAGGTCAGCTGTGCAATGGACCTGACAACGTCTTTGGTACATGCGACAAGGGACTTTATTGTGTTAATGGCACGGAAGAGAGGATCGGAAAATGCGGCACACTTGCGGAAGGTACCAATCATTATTATAGGATCTTTATCTGGTTTAGAATTCTCCGTTATAATTTCTCACGCGGTGAGCAGAAATACGTTGTGAAAGATGAGCAGCTGTTTGGCTTTAAAAGTTTTTCTCGGTGCACATTTCCAGCGTTTGCGTGAAACTCGACTTTTGTCTGCAAAATGCGAGGTGACGGTGGATTGATAAATGATAGCCCGCGCTCGGCATTCACTGAAAGCAAAGCTTAAATTGAAGGAGGAAAGTATGGCAGCAAAACCGGAAGTGTCGCTTACCACTCTACTCTCACTTCATTGACGGATTATGGGCTTTTCCGATTTGCCTCGCTGAACGCAAAAAAAAGAGCAAGTGATTAAGTTAGCGGTTTTATGCAGATTATCGGAAATCTTCAGAAATCTTTACCTCAACGTATCTGCTGATTGCTAAGTCGACGTTATATTAGTCGACGCAGCTCTAGTGATTTGTAAATGCTATTCTACTGAGCAAGGTAATGTAAGGGTGTACAAGAGTAAGTATTAGGACTTACAAGGGTATATGTGATGAGGTGTGCTGCGCTTGTCTGCGTGGGCGTAATTGTGTGTCCCAGCAACAGATTGTATGCTAATCGCTTGTTTGGGCTCAACTGCCAGTCTGGAGCGCAATTTAAAGCTCCACCAAGTTTTATGATGATAAGGTAAACCCGCGAAAATGGTGAATTCGGTTTTGCGGGTTCTTACCGTTGCCCAATCGGGCTCAAAGTGCACCGCGGTAATTTCTCTGTTCATAGTCATTGCTGTTAACAATGGCGGTCTTTGCGACTTGCTTCCATGCGATTTACCTTCGCAATCCAGACGTGGAGCAGAATCACAGCGCCTATCCGCTTTTCCCTCTGTTTGACACTCCGCGTTTAATCAGGATACCGAGCGAATGTTCTAACTGGTTGTTTTCCAGCACGGGGCAAAGGCGAGCTCGTACCGTACATTCCAAATGTGCCCGCTGTCATATATTTATAAATTAATATAAATTAAATATAATATAATTAATATCAATTTAAAAGGAAGCAAGCTAACATTATGCCATTTCAGAAACGAAAAAAATCATCTTTGCGCTGCTTGCAAACTTTGTTCTCAAACTTGTTAAAAGGTAGGATGAAGCATTCACAAATAAAAAAAATATATAGACTGAGCTAGTCGTCGTTGTGATGATGTTAACGGGCTCCTTACGGAGCACCTATCTACCTAAGGGACTTAAGCAACTTAAGCGCTCGGCCCTATCAAGGACAACCTGGAGCCTTCCACCTTGAGACGACAACACGGTCAATGAGTGTCGCCCTTCCTGGATCTGGTAGAATGAGTGTAATCGCGCAGCTAAGTATTTCCGGCGTTTACGAGCGCCTCGCCTTTCCCACACCAAGTGTGTCCAATCTTGGTTGTTTACAGTTGGCTTTCACCTTGATCGAGGAGTCTTGCTGACGTGTGCGTACATCAAAGCTGGAGAATGTCATTTTTACAGTTCGAGGCTTGCTTTCCGTCCGATAACCGCTCAAACATTCTGTCAACATGGACGTGTCTGCTTTTCACTCGTCCCATGCATGCGAAATAGCTGCTCGTCTGCCACGCAATGCTCCTCTCCCCGCGTTGTGGCGGGGCATTTATTAGAAATTTGCTGGCAGATGTTTTCCGTTTTCTGATTTCAAGTTCTCACTTCATCAGTCATCAAAAGCGAGTACGTAGATGCGGTATCTGTTCGGTGGATGCCAATTTATTTAATGAACCCTTCGATCGAGAGCTTGTCGTTAAAACACGCGCCTGCATGTGGCATACTGGATGAGAGGAGAGACAAATCTGGAAGGACAGGAATGACAAATCTTCAGCTCGAACTGGCTGGCTCGAACTTGCTACTCAGAACGCATCGCAGGACTGGTACTCAATGACGTGTCCCAACGTTGACCTGCACTCGACTGTTGGCGGCTAGGAAAGGATCGCACTGCAGCACCTCGGAAACGACTTCTTTGCGCTCCTTAATCAATTAATCGATTAAGCCAAGGAAAAAAAAATAGATCCCTCTAAGAATTATGGGGATCGAAGCCCCAAAATTTCGCCTATGCGTTTATATATTTATTTGTTTTATCGTTATTTCTTCATTCATTCATTCAATTATTTATTTATTTATTTATTTATTTATCTATTTATTTATTTATTTGCTTATTTATTTATTTAAACGACGAGTGCTTCAATGATTAGACATGCAGAAGAGGCTTTGTGTCACTTTTTTGTCGGATGCCAACCCAGCCAACCTAACGCCGTTTCTTCGTCTGGCCAAAGCTGGTCTCGCACCTAGACTCAACATTTGCTAATGTCCTTCCTAAACCAGTTGGTCACGACGGGATTTATATCTATATCTGCTAGCGAATTTTTGTACGCAAAATCATCAAAGCCAGCTAAAAATTGCTCTTGGTACTATTTCACGGACCCATTTATATACCGCCTAGTTATAAAACCATAGGTGTAAGGAAATGTGTGCTATGTTAAATTGAGTTTGCGTTCTTCTGCGCGCGCAGGTTAGCAGCTTTTTTTCTTTTTTTTTCGTGCAGCTCTTCGTTGGAACAAGCTCGTAGCTGGGATGCGCAAATGTGTTGGATCTGCGAGTTACGAGGAGAAGATGAAGACAAAGTTAGCAGTCAGTTGCTTCCTGCGGGGTGGCCCGAACATCTACTGCGAAATCGACTTCAAAGACGATGTCAGCAGGTAACTTGTATTCGTCTCGTAGCCCCTTGATTCCCCTATAACGGCATCTTTTAAAAAATGCGTTTGTTGACTTTTAACAGCACCAGGCATGCATCAGGCAAACATTTCTAGCACTCCAATCTGAAAGTCTCTTGTTTATTCTCGAACCCTCCAGGATTGGCGCAATTCGTAAGAATATCTTGTCCCGTTTTCTCGTAATCCTAGACTGGGTTGTTAATTAGGCGTAATAAACAATGTGCAAATATTGTTAATTGTTATTGCATTCGATTTAGATGCTGCTTGCATCGGAATCATTGCAACCCCGACAAAGACAAGTACGAATTCTACGCTTCCATGCTTTTCATATTGGAAAGTAAGGGAAAACATGCTTCCTTTTGACTTCCTCGGATAGTAGTAAACCATTTCTTTCTGAAGAGGAATGTTTGGAGGTTCCAGTTCAGCGTAGAAAGCACGCGCGGAGAACATGCCTCTCGAAGCTTCTCTTTTAGTTAAGCCTAGTCTCGTATGACGAAAGATACTTATTTAAATTCTAATGAGGACTTAAAGTGCGTCAGGATGTACATATGTAAATTTGCATATTTTCTATGAGATTAATTGTTATTAGCAAGAAGTATTGATTATGAGAACATTGTGAAGTGTGTATTTTATCGCTCAGCGAAGACTTAAACCTGAAATACAAGGAAAGTGTAATTTCTAACTTCAAAATAGAATTTCCCCACCCAAGATCTACTTCTTGCTGTACTTCAAATGAATAGGAAGTCACGAACATCAGCCCTTAAGTAAGAACTCAGGTCAGCGATTCGAAAAAATCTCTAGTTCATTGTACCAAACACCATGACCGTTATCCGTATGCATTCAACCCGGAAAGTCCGTTCTTGCAAGCGTTCCACTATTTATCTCAAATATTCCATAACAAAAAATTACGGTGCTCCATTGTTGTTTGAACTTGTGTATATATGCATGTAATTTTATGGAACAAGCGCACCTAATAGGAAAATGGATTGCTTCGAGCTCCCAAGACTGCTAGCTTTCTTTAGATTGGAAGTCACAACAAGCCATTCATGACCAGGTTTAGGTTACTAATTGAAAGTATTTGCGAAACCAAAACAGCATGAGTTATTGGATGTGGTATGTAAAGAGCAATGTGGCCCCGTGTTTTTAAAGATAACGATCATATACAAAATGATCAGATAGTGCTATAATTAGAAAGAAGATTTAGGGTTATGGGCACCGGGGTATTGCTTTGAAGTTTGCATGAAGACCTTGCAATGATACTTAAGAGTGGCAAAGAAGCCTGGACAGCATCTGAACTTTGTAGTGCACAGTATCTCGTATTAAAGCTTGGGTAAAAAAAAGTTAATTGTGCTAGCCAGACCGAACACACAGTGATTGCGGTGGAACTTTGTTCCTTAGAAAAACAAACCTGACCGGTCTAAATTTGTGGTAATTAGCTTTCCCGAACCCTGCTCCAGGCAGTCTCCGTGCCGGAACTAACACTGCGTGGACATAGCCCTACCGCATTCCGGCTGGGACGAAATAAAATTATAGCGTATGGCTGTCCGAAGAAGCGCTCCATTGCGCATTGGTAACGTGGCTTCTGATAAGCGAGCACGTCCGAGGGATCCATCGCGAGCACGATCTTTCGGTCTCAGGCTCCACAAGCAGACTTTGCTCACATCATGGCGTCGCACTGGTCCAGCTTCATGCGTCATCCGCTTCTGGAATCAGCCCGCTAAGGATGCCCAAGACTTTAAGTCCGTTACCCGTCGCTTGGGGCACCAGA
>QQSS02037443.1:0-2500 GCA_003687565.2 Craspedacusta sowerbii | reverse complement strand
GTTTTGCTCGAGTGTTCAACAAATAACCAAGCCACCAAGACTCCGATAATTATTTTCAAAATAAATACCGACTTAAATACTGAAAATTTAATTGCCACGCCAGAGGGCAGCCAGACGCCGTTTGTTACGTAATGCGTGGCGCTATGACGCTGATAACGGCGAGCTCATATTAAAGTCCAACTTTTTTAAATACTAACTTCTTTTTTCAATATTCAGGATACACGACTATCGTAACAGAATATCTAGTCCTACCTCTCCACTCTAGTTCTCTCTCCAATCTAACCCGAACTCTCTCCAGCCAATTCCGCTGAAATACAAGCAATACATAATTATATAATATCGAAATGAAAACTTAATTATAAACGTGACTAAACGGTATCCGTCAATGACAATGGACAAAACGGAACATTTCATGGAAACTTGTCAAAGAGTTTCAAACGAAAGTGACCACCTGCGAATATTCCTTATAATAGAGCTTATGCATTTGCTGAATGTTCTTCAAAAAATTACTCCTGAAAAACTTGACATCGCATTTAAAACCTTAATCTGACAAAAGAAAGACTTCAAAGTATCAGTTGGAACTAAGTCATCAGTGAGTGTAACACTGATGACGCCTTAGAAGCGCCCATGGAGCATTTTCTTACCTGCAGAAACATGTATTCCCTATTATAGCCACGTTTGGCGTTCCTCTATATAAACTAGCAAGCGCGACGTGCCTTCGCGGCTGGAAAACACAAGTGGAAGGGAAGCGTCGCTGCTGGAGATTAGGAATTGCTTCGGTAGCCAGTATGCAGCACTGATCATCAACAATGAAGTTAAGATATAATATTCAAGATTCTATTTATTTTTACCCATACAAACAAGATACATTGGCAAGAGAATTGAAAAAATGACAAATATCTAAATGCGAGGGGAAGCTCCTCGTAGCAATGCTAATCGGAATTGGGGAGCTCATCCAGACTTACTTGCTGAACTTATAATAGACAAAAACAAACGAATAATAAAAACAACTCGTGCGTATGATATCCGTGTTCATGTAATATTAGTATAAAATGGAAATTTTTAAACTAATACGAAGGTTGACTCGGTTAAGTGTGGGCCATGCAGGTGGTAATCCCTTTGCACTTGGGTATGGTGGTACGTTGTTTCAATAGTAATGGTTCACTGACGCTCGTAAAGTAAGAGCAAGCATACAAAATTACTGTGATGTCGGTTAGTATTTAGCAGTAAGAAAAGTGTGTGTAGTTGCTTGAATTGTTTTTGCTGAGTTCGAGGTCTATGTTCATGTTAAGCAGGTCTTTAAGCAAGTGAGTGCCGATAAAGCTCATTGTTTTGAGTTAATCATTGTTTTGTTGATATTTCTCGCTGATTATTCATTTTTCTTGCAAAGTAAAGAGCATTTTCAAAGGCTGTGGCTGTTCTCCCTTGATCCAGTCAAGCATCAGTAAATATCTGTTTAGAGAGATCAGGTCTTGTAAGTTACGCATATTTAGATCTTTGAAAAGTGCTGTTGATGTTTCGCGGAAATCAGAAAAACTTATAGCTCGATTGACTCGTTTTTGTATGCAGGCTAAGCGATTAAGATCTTGTCCCTTGGCAAAACTCCAAACAAGGCAAGCAAATTAGCAAAAGCACCGGAGTAGCTAGGTTTTACACGCCTCCTCAGCATTTCATTGCATACCATTGTTTTCTTGAAAACGCCTGCAATGAAATCACCTTCTATAAAAACTCCAACATGTGACACTTGAACATGCATATATGCGGTGGCATGCTGCTATAAAGGAACCGCCCCGCTGTGGGAGTGGTGGAGTCAAGAAGAGGTGCAGTAACTAACTAAATATGGTTCGTCTAGTCATGGCGTTGAAGATAAGGACACCAAACAAAATGCCTTCGCACCCAAGAGGGAGTTGCCCTTCGCCCACGCGAACTTCGGAAGTGACCGTGGAGAGCATATCATTCCTATTTCGAGCACGGTCGGTTTGCTCGTCAAGCAATCCCGAATCAGCGCGGTTAACCGACGAACGAATCCGTCTTGTCACCATGGCAGGAGTTACGTCAGCTCAAACCGCTTCAGGGAAGCAGAAATTTCTTGCGTGGCTTAGACCATGCGCGTATGGTGCACAGGGTTATTTGATTCAAGCGCGACCGGAGCGAATGACCCGGGAATGACATCTCAGACTGCCGTCGGTTGGCTGTGGCTTGCGGCTCAAATTGGCTTTAACTTAATTTAATGCATTTCGACCGCAGAAACCAGACAAATCTCGCACAGGTCTCTCACGCATGTTATGTAACGTTCAAAACTGCTTCACGTTTCAGTTTCCCCATAGAGTTATTATGTACCCTGTAGAGTTATTATGTACCCTATAGAGCTCTTATGTACTCCTATAGAGTTATTATATACCCCTGTAGAGTTATGATCTACCTGTCATGGATTGCCTCCATGATGGGACCTCCGAGACCTCGGCACGAGGAAGCACACTGAGAAAGCCAGTTTGAACAG
>QQSS02037332.1:0-18734 GCA_003687565.2 Craspedacusta sowerbii | reverse complement strand
ACTACTACTACTACTACTACTACTACTACTACTACTACTACTACTACTACTACTACTACTACTACCGCTACTACTACCGCTACTACTACCGCTACTACTACCGCTACTACTACCGCTACTACTACCGCTACTACTACGGCTACTACTACCACTATTATGACTGTTATGACTATTATGACTATTGTTAATATTATAAGTAGTTATTATTAATTTCTTTATTTTAATTATTTTATATATTTATTGTTATTTAATTATTATATATTATTATAATATTATTTTTGTCATGTTATTATTCATTGGCTTTATGATTATTATTATTATTATAAGTAGTATTACTAGTAGTAGTATTAGTATTACATACCATAATATTAAGTACTACATAATCATTTTAATTGTTTTTTGCCTGGAAGTGACGCTGCAAGGAGCTCTGTTTTATTTAGGTCCTATTGAGCAGTTACCGGACTACAACCGCCTGCGAGGAGCGATGTACTGGCTCAGACTCTAGGATCTAGCGTTGTTGGTCTCGTTAGAACATGCTGGCAAGACGCTGTGGCTTTTTTTCATTCGAGTGTTCAATTGTGTCTCGCAAAAGTTAAGCTTTTGAAAAAAAATTTGATCTTATTCGACTTGGTGAATTCTCTGAAATCTTTACCTCTGGGTCATGTTTTGATCGTTTGTAAAGCTGTCCAGCTGCGCTCAAACTAATTTTGTACCTGCGAATCGTACTCCAATTTTCTGTGGACCTTGATTTGCGCGTATCTTGTTGCGTAAACATTATGCAGCCGTGCCTTGTTTGGGAATGCTGCGATCCGGCTCGATTCACGTTGATGCGTCACGCAGTTACAAGTTGGTGTTATGCCTGCGTAGCTATGCGATTCTATGAAAAGACGTTGCGCATCCGAATGTTCGCTGTGTTTGGTCTTCCAACGTTTTGCAGAAGATACGTCTTCGCACCACCATCCTTTGTTTGCCTACGCGTTGATGCGTCTACACAAGCACTTCAGAACTGCAAATGTTCAATAAGGAAATGTCAAATATTACCACTTGACTAGCCAGATGCTAGGATCTAAAATGTGTTCTAGGCATGTCAAACGCGCATCCGAGACGCACTATCGCAAGTATGACCTAATACGGTACTTTCTAGGCAAGCTACCGAAACGGTTCACAGATATGTGACAGTATCGTCCCTATGAACTAACATAAATTATATCCTGGACCAGCCAGACGCTGGCTCTTCGTCAAAATGTGGCACTGCGTGAGATCGTTATGCATGTCCAACTTCGTTTTGCTTGGATTTCTTTAACTCTGAGAAAGGCTGAAGGTGGGTGGGTTTAAATTGACAGGTGTTTCTTTCTCAGAAAATTTAGGATGTTGCGATTTCAGTTTTCTTAATGGTCAACTTTAGAGCTCTTATCAACATGTAAAAATGTAGTAACAATGTGAAAATGTAGTAATGGATAAAAGCGTCATTTAAATTGTAATCAAACTACGATCTTTTTGAGCTCAACATAGAATTTAGAAGAATTAGCAAGTAGAATTTAGGTTAGCGTTTTGCCTTTTGATGTTTTAATTTGCGTTATCATGCCAAGACTGAGGCTATAGTAATGATGTGCGAGTCTTGCGAATGTGCGAGCCCCATACATTATGGCGCGATTTTAGTTGCACTTCCAATCACAAACGCTGTTACAGCGCGCTGAAGTTTTGAGTAAGAGCGCGTACCGATGGATGAGCGACACCATGGATGAGCGACAAACTAATGACCACCGACTCAATTAACAATTACGCCCTGGTCCTAGTAGTTACCCCCGTGAGTTGCAGCCAAAGTTGACGAGGAGAGAAATGGCCTAGATGGAGGTACAGTTATTCTTGGTCAGAACCACTAATCTCTAACTGAGACTGGATGGTACGAAGATAGCGCGTTTGGCAGCCAGAAGTGAAGCCAGCTGCGGCCGCCCTGTTGGGTCCAAGAATTGTGTTGTCTTTGCAGTGTCAGACTCTGAACTCGAAATTTTAGTCTGAAATTAGAAAAAAGGCATTGTTTTGAGTTCAGAGCAATTTCCGTTTTGTTTGTGGGTTCTAGCTTCACGGAATAAGATGTTTCGGAGGAATTTTTATCGGTGATTCTGGTACGTACGTTTCACAATTCTTGTTTATGGCTTTGTTGACCTATCTTGGTGTCTCAAGAGAACATTTTCTGTAAAAATATTGGGATTGCAAATGAGAAGTTGTTTTCGTTTTATATTCTTATGAAGTTCGTACAGCAAGAAAACATAAAGCCATAGGCAGGTGGCACGGTTGCGATGTCCAGTCACAGGCCTATAAAGCGCCTTACTGGGCTTTCAACTCGACTTGTATCAATAATTGTGACAGAAGAAAAACTGCCTACTGTCCATGGAAAATTCTTCCAGTGCAGCCATATATAAGTCGTGGCTGGGAGATTAGAAGTGACAAAAAAAGTTTTTTCTACTTAGCTAGAATTGAAAACTTCTTTTTTCTTCACCTCTGTCACCCATGTGATATTAGAACAATGCGAAGTGTTATAAAGCATATATTTGTGTGCATATTGAGCTTAACCTAAAGGCAATGTAACATTCCAAGAAGAGGTCAACATTCTCACGGAACATTGTTCCCTTTCCTTGTCTGAACTTATGAAACTGTTAACTTTCACTGGTCATTCTTGTCCTTCAAGGCCAACATCTTTGATTCAACTGTTCAAAAGTAGAGCCAAGCACATGACATCACCTCAAAGAATTTTGTTTTTATTTGCAGCATACCTGGCATTTAAGAAGTAGCAGCGTTCTTGTGCTTAGAAGACAGGAAGAGTCGGGCAATTGCATAATGCGCTTGTTGAAGTGGACTTCTTCCCTTAAAGTTCGGTTGTATATGTATTGCAGCATTTGTATAGCACCGAAACAACTATGATGATCCTGACTAAATTCTACATTAGCAGGGTTGCTTTTACAAAGCTTTAACTTAAATGGCTCATTGGTACAATCCTCACCCTCTTGATGGCTACAAATTATTAGATAAATTCAGTTATACTGCATGTTTCATGAAAGAGTTTTGCAGATGCATGTCTGATATTGTACAAATAGACATGTTTTTAGCAAAATTGAAGTTCTAAGCACAGTTACTTAGCTGCCATGGTAAAGGCTTGAAGCCATTTGAGAAGACTTCTTGATCTACAAATAGCAAGTGATTTATCAACGATGCAAATGAACCTGACAGTTGTCTTATCCGTAGAATTGCTGCGTTTCTGCCTGCCTAACAATGTTATGGCATCACGAACATTAGTGCTTAGAATTTAGTTGCAAGGTATACTTTCGTTTCCTGCTCTCAAGATTTGTTACTTGCTGTCCTTGAAAATTTTATTTTATTGTGAAGCTTTTGCATGTTTAAAGATGTTGAGTGAACCCTGCAAAGCCTATTGTTGTGACAATTCTTTGAAAATTTACTCGTTCAGCAGATCAATCTAATAAGTCATTCAAGGACTTAAAACTGTTTTCGCAAATTGCAAAGAATGCTCATCAACCACTGAATTTTTTCTGTAGACCTGGCAGATTTATACTCAGCAACATTTTTATTATGAGTTTGTTGTGCTCTCTGCCAAGCGGCACTTATGAGGATAAAAAATGCTTTCGAAACACGGAGTATTTTTCAGTTAATCTGGCATAAATCATGTGTCTTATCGAGGACCCAAACAGGGCGGCATTTGAAAATTCCCGGGCCTCGGAGACCAGTCTTGTCAGTGGTCGTCACTCGCATTTGTAAGTTGCACTCACGCGGGGGTCATGTTCTTGGTTTTTCTGTTTACTGTTTACAAGGATGAGCTAATGATCGGGTCAGCCATAAGGGACAACGAGGAGGTCAGTAATTGCCAAGGTAATGCTCGTTTCGCTTTGTCCCTTTAATTTGTCGCTCATACATGGTGTCGCTCATCCATGGGTAAACCGAGGATTGCCACCATTTCTAACTGATTAATAATGAGGACTCGATGGAAGATCATATGGCTAGCTCGTTAATCGATATCCCAGATCATGGTCACGTCAATTGATTGGGGCAATTTTCTCTGGTATTATGCCACGGTCCCATTATGCCGTAGCAAGAACAATTGACGGAAAAAAATATGACTCGTCAATTTGCGCTAATACGGCATGTCTTCGCACTTAAACAAACTTTAATGGACTGGAACTGCAGAATTAACCTTTACCGTCAACTAAAAATAGCCATCCAATCAGAAGTTACCATATGATCACTCAGTGTTTTCTTGCTGTTCCGTTTAAAAGATTTCGTAGTATTAAAGTTTTCTCAAGTCTCATTTTATGACGCAAATAGCCATAGAAAGTCCAATTAGGTAGCTCATTATACATCATAACTTCAGAAGTTTTTCAAAAATTTTACGTCAAAAGTACATAACAACAGTTCTCAAAATTTGCCTCGGACAATTTCATGACTTAAGCGCGGTTTCGTACCAAGCCACCCACGACCCCAACGCGACAGACTAATGCTACGAATTTGACCAATCGACAACCCTGTTTTGCGACTTCTGCGCTTTTACCTTGGCGACCTGTGTAGTGAGAGTTGGCGTATCACACTCGAAGCTTGAATTGGTGATCTTCGGCTTGCGAGGACCGTTTATCTTCTGGCTACTAACCCGACCCAAACTTTGCTACTTCGTCATATTTTGAAATTAGAACTTTTTGCAAAATATAAAAGCAAGGTGTGGTGTAGCCATCCAGCGGAGCAAATAAGCGAGCCCCGTGGTCCTTTCTTTGATACGATATGCGTGGTTAGTTAGGTTTAGTCTGCCATCGCTTGCAGTTTTGCAAGAGGTAAGGTAAGTTTCTAAAGCATGGCAACTCGTGAATGTCGCTGATCAGTGGAAAGTTTGTGAGTGCTGGCAGGGAAATCAACTTATGTTGTGATTTCCGTCTGTGCTTTACTGATTTGCTTGGAGTGAAGCTTTTCCTTTTTGTTGTTTTGACTTGAAGTTCCCATGCATTTCAATGCGCGCATATGAAGTATGTGTTTGAGGAAAATCATTCCATTTTTTTAGTTTGAAGTTGTGATGAGATAAATTATAAAGTTTGGATGAACTAGACTTAAGTTTAAATGCAGTAATCAGAAGATATCTGCTCTGCTAGCTGTTAAAAATAGTAGCTTGTGATGAGGATGCCATGCTGCAGGCGCAGTCGGAGCTCTTAGTTTCCGTCCTCACAAAAGACTATATGCGTAAAATATGTTAGCTGAAAGCATGCTCAAAAGCCAGTTGACTTAGAACTTGGTTTGTAAGTTGCTGTTCCTGTAGACAATTATTTAATAGTAAGCATTCTGCAATGTTTTGAATGCAGCCACGCGTTAGCAGAAACAAGGCCAGTGAGCCAATACATGAAGCATGTATTATGTTGTAGAAGTATGTATTAGCAAGTATGTATTAGCATGTATTATCATGTAGAAGGATTCTTAGTTGTTGCAGGAAAGTTGTCATTTTGTTTAGTTCGTCATTTTTTATTTCATGTTTTTTTTAAGTAACTTAATCATTTCGAAAAGTTTATTTGTAAAATGTTTTTTTGAAAACATAATTAACTTACTTGTGTGTAGATACCAGTGGATGATATGGCTGCCATCAGGAAAAAGCTAGTGATAGTTGGTGATGGAGCTTGTGGGAAGACATGCTTGCTAATTGTCTTTTCAAAAGATCAGTTCCCAGAAGTCTATGTCCCAACAGTTTTTGAAAACTATGTTGCAGACATTGAAGTTGATGGTAAGCAGGTAGAGCTTGCATTGTGGGATACTGCTGGCCAAGAAGACTATGATAGGTTGCGACCACTGTCATATCCAGACACAGATGTGATTCTCATGTGTTTTTCTATTGACTCACCTGATAGCTTGGAGAACATTCCAGAAAAATGGACTCCTGAAGTAAAGCACTTTTGCCCTAATGTTCCAATAATTTTAGTTGGTAACAAAAAAGATTTAAGAAATGATGAAGCAACCAAGTTTGAGCTTTCTAAAATGAAACAGGAACCTGTGAAAGGTGAGCAGGGTCGTGAAATGGCTGAAAAGATAAATGCTTTTGCCTATCTTGAATGCTCAGCCAAGTCCAAGGAGGGTGTTAGGGAGGTTTTTGAAACTGCCACTAGGGCTGCACTACAGGTGAAGAAAAAGAAGAAGGGAAAATGCCTTCTCTTATAATATCTGATATGAAATTTGAATATGCCACATGCAACTATGGCTTGCATGCCTGATTGTGTTGTGGTGTGGATCCAGTGTGAATCAGTTACACTTCACCTCAATTCTTTCGTGTTGGACCATCTTGGCTTGGATGCCTGCTTTAATTGCTTTGGCAAATCTTCCATATTTGTGAGCCTCAATGTGCTCCATGCTACTGCCGTTTTTATTTTTTGGTGACTTGTGTCTTAAGTGTGACCACTGTTACTGTTTAGTTCTATAGTTTTACTCTGCAAGACTGCAAGGCTACCTGTTAAGAAATCAAGTGGTATAGTTGTTAATAACAATGAACGTTGGTTTTTAGTAGTGCTATTGTATAATGTCCACGCGACAACCCTTTCATATTATATCTTGTGCTTCCCGTCATTGTTTAGCTGAAACTTTATGGGATTGTGGTACTAATTGTTTTCTGACCTGGCATTTCTTTAATGATGATCTCCGTAGTCAGAGCCATTTATGTTAGTTGATTTGGGAATATTCTTTGAAGTTGATCCAGGAAATGTTTGTTTAGCTGTTCCGGTGCTTCAAATTTTGTTTTGGGAAGTTTTTGTTTGTTGCATTATATCGCAGATTTTATGTGCCTTCAAAATTATTTTCCTAGTCTTCACACTTATGATAATGCTAATTATAATTTTGAAAATTTGTCCTGAAGATTTCCTTGTTGAAACTGTCTTCTATACATTTCTATTTTCTACTGGGCATCCAAAGGTTTCAGTGTATAAATGATATAACATGTAAGGATTAGTTATCCTTCAGCTGATGATTGTTTTGTGTGAAGAAGCGGCAATCACAGATGTAAATACTCGTTTGCTTCTGTCTAGCTTGTTTTTTGTTGGTGTTTATTTTTTCTTAGAGTTTTCTCTTGATCGGAGGGTACTGTAGTTGGGAGCTTTTATTTGGCTCTGGCGAGCTGTGACTTCTGAAAGATA
Source organism: Craspedacusta sowerbii (assembly GCA_003687565.2). NCBI lineage: Eukaryota > Metazoa > Cnidaria > Hydrozoa > Limnomedusae > Olindiidae > Craspedacusta > Craspedacusta sowerbii. Next base: position 11,574 of record QQSS02037332.1, on the reverse strand, counting down.
GCTTAAGGTTAGTAGCAGGGCCGGATTGTACACTTTTTCGGTGGCCCCTGCTGTGTTATTGAACCCACTAAAAATTCTCCACAAAGATTCATATCAAAGATCCTCAGGATATTCATCGTCAAGTTTCTCAGAATACCGGGCATATTCCTTCACAGACAAATACAAATCACTCGAAACTTCGAATTCATTTACCACCTTTTTGTGCACTCCTGGTCTTTGCTGGAGTTAAGTTTGAAGAGCATGAAATATGGGGTTATATATTGTAATGCAAAAATAATTGGTTTCTGCCAATCCATCTTTTGGTTATTTGCTGTGAACTTGCCGTCTTGATGATGAATTTTTACTATCGGTAGTTGACTTAATGCCTTAAGTTATACCCTCCGGTCGCTCAAAATCATCTCTCAGATTTCGAAAATGGTCTTTCCGTGACTGATAGAGATCAGCGCAAACCGCCAGATATCACTCTAGTGTTTGGAAAGCTTTACTTCTACAGTGGAAGTCCTTTAAAATTTCGTCCTGCATAGCCAACATGAAAGCGAGCTTGAGTTGTTCCATCTTAAACGCAAGACTCGCTGCTTATAACTTGGTCTTCCCATTTGTAGTTTCATCTTCAGCAAATTCGTTTACAGCTTCCGTCGTAGTCCGACAGGATTTCATCTGGGCGCTAGTTCGAGTTCCAATGTGCCCCATCTAGTTTCTGACCGAGATTCTAGCCCTTCATCACAAACATTTATTTCATCATCGTCACCATCATATATATTCGCCAAATGCATAACTCGTTACAAAAGATACCTTCCTCGTGACAAAAGATACGCTCACGAACATACGAAGCTGCTTTCAGTCGAGATCGTTAATTCGGCATGGTTCTCCGAGAGAGCCATTCGTTTTTTCATGGAGCACCATAGGACACTGCAAGTAGCACTGAAACGGGTGCGGCTGATATATAGGAAATGAATGTACATCCGTACACCCCAACGAGTATTTGAGAAAAGTTTCGAGATCCGGGAAAAAAATGTAAATAGGCTACACAATTGAAAAGCAATTCACTGTATTTAGATCGCATTCAACTGCATTTCGGCCAATAGGATTTCGTGCGCGTCTAGGACAACGTAGAAAGACGGGAAATTTATTTTCCTCCAAGATTGTCTGTAAGCAGCACTTATCATAGCAATTCTCTAAGGAACTTTGAGAAATCTACCTTGCACTCCTCACATAAATAATGTAGTACTTTCAGAGACATTTGCTCTCCTGTGTGGCTTTCTAATGTTAGGAACGCAGTTGCTTACCTGGCTTCCCATCCACTGGTAATACAGATCTTACTATGATACTGATGTGCGTGCGACACACCAGTTGTTGAAAAAATTGATAGGCTGAAACATCCAGCGGAGCGTATTTCATTCGTGATAGTTCTGTGAACGTTATTACTCAATATTTTAATGAGTTCATCACAAATTGCCTTTCGTAGGTCTGACACATTTTTATTCCCAACACAGCAATATTTAGAAATATGACTTGCCAAAAAATGGTTCAAATTCAACCACAAGCTCTAATAACCCCATATAATTCTCATTCTGCAGTGATCCAAATTTCTCGTAAGCTTCTCCGAAGACCAGTCCATGCCTTGCTAATGTGGTATAGCAGCTACAATACGCTGCAATGCGTTTCTAGAATGGGAAGTTTATAGTAATTGCAACGGCCACCTTTTTTGTGTAGAACATAGGATAAATGTGCATGTCAAACCTAACAAAGCTCAGAGATCTCTGAGCATAACAAAAATTATTGAATATTTTTCAAGGGCCCCTTTCTTACGCGGGATCCAGGCCCCAGGCCTTTTGGGCCTATTAAATAGTCCAGGGCTGGTTAGTAGAGTATACCGGATATGGGAACTTACATCAACCTTTTCCCGGCATCTCTGGAAATACGTAGCCAATATTCCTATATACAGGTGATGGGCTGTAGAAGCCCGTAAGTGCCCGTGGCACGCTGTGAATGGAATGCTCCCCACTGAGTTATGGTGCATACGCAGAGAAGTTTGTTTCGCGTAGTGCGCCACGCAGCTTTATCAGTATCATCAGTAGGATGTCGAATATAGGGAAAGAAACTGTTAAAAGCCTGTCCTTGCTTGGCCTTCAATTTTCACTATGGTTTGGTCTGTAGTATCCGTCAAAAGAGGTCAGAGTTTTTTGTTCTACGCTTCCGTAACTCACCTTACGTCCTTTTTTCCAAGTAGGAACGGCGACTTTGTTAGGGGGCTCCTTCGTCGGTATTTTGTAGCGCTAGGTGTCTATTGGTAGGCGACTTTCACTTGTAATCGCCAGTGTTACAAGTCATGTTTTATTCTGCCCGGCACGTTTTAATTTATTTGCAGTTTGAAAGGGGACCAGTATATCCTGACATGTTTGCTTCATTACCCCGGAGACTTCGCGAGTAAATCAAATTTCGAATATCGGGAGAATTCGTCATTCTAGACTTACTGACTTGCTCCAGTTCCGAGAGGTGGAATTGTTGGGAAGTCGAGTAAAAACTAAGCAAGTTGCGAGCCAGTTTGTGCGGGCTTAAAAGTTAGGTCAATCGGTGATAGTGTCTATGCTCAAGTTTGAAAAAGGGTGATCAAGTTGCTGCTTGGAGTTTTTTGTACCGTGTTCAGCTGTGCATGTTTTATTAGCCACCTCCCTATACTGGGTAGTTTTTCTTAAAATACACTACTTTTACTATAGAGTTTAGTCGTATAGAAGCACCTTTGTATCTTAAAACTTTATATCTCCATCCAAAATCGTTAATGATAAAGCATTCGTTATTAAAAATATGGATTTTATTACGAACGCCCGCGGGCTTCGTGGTGAATGAACTCGTCGACACCCTTATAATTCTACTAGGTAATCTGGGTCGGGTTGGAATTTCTTAAGCCATTCATGAAACAGCCATGGACGTTCTCTATTAACCATTTTAATATCATATAGCTAATAAATTATCTTCGAGTAAAATAAAAAAAAAAAACAACAACAAAAAAGTAGCCGAATACGAGACGAATACTCCAAAATAAGGCGTGCTTAGAAGCTACTTCCATGATCCGCTAAAATATCGTTGCCACTTCTGTACGACAAGCTTTTAACGAACGAAATCGCGTATGGAACACGATCACCACTATAAAACAGGTTACGGAAAGGAAGTCAGTCCCAAAGACAGAAAAATGCATTCAAGCGATTGTCGCACTGCCGGTCGCGCGCGCAAACTTTGAACAGCGACAGATGGTACGACATAGCAAGAAAAGCTGTCCCAAATCCTAATATTTCGGCTACATCCAATGCATGCAAGGCAACAGTCACGCAGACATCCCGCGTATGAACCTAAGAACGATCCGAACATTTCGCAAACAAAACAATTTTAATCCAACCATGCGCATACAATGGAAGAACAGAAGAGCGAAGGGAACCAACGTAAAACCTTGCACCAGCTTACCATCTTCGCAGATACAATTCTTTTAATAGGAATTTTATACCGCTAACTACTAGGCACAACAACATAATTAAAAAAAAAAAACAGCTTTAAAAGGATTAAAAAACGCCGATGACTACACGCTTCAGTACATGAAGTAAGTCTCAAGCTATATTCAAAAAATTAATGCACAAATATGAGGTTCGCAAGGTTCCTCCCTTATACCTGCGCACATGCTATACACAGAAAACTAATAACGCCATCTATACTCTGTTAAATAGTGCCTAATAAATACAATCTCGTGCTTTGAGCAACGCTATCTATAACTCTGGAGCACAGACGGTGAGCCTGACCGAATTGCCAATAATGATTGATGATCAATGGGGTGAAGCGAATTTGTGCTGGAACACGCCAACAGCACCCTGGCTCCTCGCAACGCTTTCGCCTATGGCGACGAGATCACTGTTGAGCAAAGCTGTAAATTGTAAGTTGCCAGGCAAAACGGACTGTGGAAAAAGGTGCACAGTAGTCGCACGTCCACCGCCGCTTGACGCCGTAATAGTTCCTTCTGCGGTTATGGTGAGCGCCTGTGTCAAAGACGGGTTGTCAACCTCATGGACGGCAACGCCGGACTCTAATTGCCTTCGCAGACTATCGGCGAGGTGGGGCGATTCGACCAAATGCTGTCGGGCAGGGTCGCCTTCTTGCAGTCGCTGCCGGGTTTCCGCATCCCGGATATCTTGCTCACGCACGCCATTCTCACGAGACAATCCGTCTCTCAGCAGACTCTCTCGGACCAGATTGTCGCGCAGAATCGACTCCGACATGTGTCGCACCATGGACTCAGTCAGGTGACGCGCAGGAATCTGGAAGTGCTGAGATGTAGCAACTTGCTGATGCACAGAATAAAGGGCTTCTACTTCTGCACGCGAGGCTGACATGAGCTGTTGTTGGGAAGTGCCACCTGGAGGCGACGAAGCCATCAATGACGAAGCCGGCACCGCCTGGAGCGTAGGTATACCAATTGAGGACATGGCCTGGTTTAAAGTCACCTGATCAGCCTCAAGTCGCATATCGTTTTCATCGTCTAATGAAGCCTAAATTCCGTTACAAACAGATCACTATCATACTGCATGGAGGAAATTTCGACGCGATTCACACTATAGAGCAAGCTTCGACACCATTTTATCACCGATTTGTTTTTATTGTAATTTTTAGGAGAATCAGACTTTCCTATTCATGCGCTCAACTCAAACTTTAAGAGTAACGAAAGTGACAAACGAACCCTACCTTTCTCATCTTTACTACTTTCTCTCGCTCCCGCTTCATATTGTTTGCAGCGCGGGCGAGGCGTGCAGCAGTTTCAGCTTGCACTACTGCTTTGTGTTGTTGGACCAGGGGCTCCGGAGCTAGCTCCTCGAAGGGCCGAGGAATCTCTGGATTTTCAATGTTGTGCTGCTTTAACATATGATGAAGGAATTTCTTGGGGCCCGGCTGCCCCTTGCCACAGACTGTACAATAGTATCGAAATACCCCTGAGACATCAAAGCGAAAAGGTATACTACGGTTTATAAGCAGCATTATAGGTGAGAAGCGCACAGCAACGGCTACGTCAAACATGGTCCGTCAGACAGTCGTCCGACATTGAAAGACTACAAGCCTGGCGGCCCTCAACAGGCTTCCAGGCAAAAAAAAAACATCTTTAAGACCATGGCTCCCGTAACGACACAACTGAATTTCTAATTCCAGACGATATAAAGACAAACCGCATGGCAGTAGAAACGTTCCCATTCCAACGTTTCGAGACTGAGCTTAAGGTAAATTTTCAAACAAATTTTCTATCTACAAAACGTCTCTTGGCTAGCAAAACACATATACTAACAGAGGAAACAGATAAAACTAATGAGAAATATATGTGAACAATGACAACACAAACAAACAAATAAACAAACACACACAAAAAAAGAACGTGGAACTAACCCGTATGGGAGCGAATGTGCTCTCGCAGATTGTCGGTTCGAGCAAAGCTCTTGTCACATTGCTCACACTTAAACGGCTTGACTTTTGAATGCGAGTACAAATGTCGCGTGAGCTTGTCCTTACGGTAGAACGTCTTCTCGCAGCCAACATGGTTCTTGAACGGGCAAGTGTAAATGGGTCTATCGGCTGCATGAATAAGCAAATGGCGCTTCAGCTTCTCTTTCCTCGGAAAGCCTTTCCCGCAGATCTCGCAAGCATAGTCTCTGCAATCGGAGTGCATGCCAACCTTATGATTGTTCAGGTCTCGAGGCGTCTTGAAACACTTCGAGCACAGATCACAGCTGTGCACCTTCTCAGAATGCGTCGGCTTGTGTCGCAACAAGGCCTGCCTGCTAACGAACATTCGCTCGCACTCGTCGCAGCTGTAACAGTGTGTCTCCCTGGATGTATGCTTGTCCAGCTTGTCCTCGGTGAAAAATGCTTCGCTGCAGATCTTACATTTGAACAACTTGGCGTGCTTGGCCTTGTGCTCCGAGAGCGTGTCTTTACTCGGAAACAGCAGCTGGCAAACAGGACAGCGAAACGATGGCGCTCGACCTCTTCCCCGGCCACGCCCACCGCCTCGTTGCATGAATCTGACGGAGCCGTCCGGGATACTCTGACCGTCGCTACCGCCAGCCACGATTCCATCCTCACCCTGATAGTCGTTATCGCACGTCGCAGTATCACCCTCGATAGAAGGATAGTATGGATCGTGGCGGCGCGGTGGACGAGACTTGCGCTTTCCTTTCTGCATCAGGTCTCCAGAGCTAGGATCCGCTTCCTGGACGCATTCCGACTTCGGGGGTCGACCACGGCCTGGAAAATAATGGTTCAAAATCCTACGCCAACACAATTCAGAAAAATGTAGTCAGATCGAGCAGAGCACGAAACGTACGAGCCCTGGGGATGTAACTCTTCAAAACAGTAGACACATACGCCCCTTCATTCCAAGGCATACCGAGTTACAGTTCAAGGGCAGGTTCGACAAAAACGAAATCAGAAAGGTTTAGAATAGATACTAGACTGCTTTAGAAGTATCAAGCATGACAAAGGAGCTTATTACTCTCAAACTGAGAGGTCATTATAATTAGCAAAAGTTTTAGGACTATTATCCATGAGGCCATTCATTTACCAACTAAAATTTAGGTGTGTTCACGCTCTACCTAGACGAAAATATTTAGGCTTACGTTTCTTGCAACCTTCTTGGTTGTCTTTTACAAGTTTCAAAACAACTAAAGCGCGATTGTCGCCGTCACCATCCACTCCAGAGCTTTTGCTCACAGCTACATACTGAGGTTGCTTGTCTGCACTAGCAACAGTGTCCCTAACTGGGGAAGACTCAGCAACATCTTTAGATTGAGAAAGTGTAGGCTCTTCCATAGGTATGAGGGAGTCTCGGAATATTGTGCTGTTAGCAGCAGCCTCCAGGATGTTGGAAGGGCTAGCCTTGCTAGGTGTAACACTACTCATTGACAAAGGAATGACTGGGCTCGGGGCAGTCTGCTGGCCTGAATTAGGCAACTTGCAAATCTTTGATTTCTTGTGAGTAAGGTAATCCTTGATACTGTAGAAAACCTCCCTGCAACGACCACATTGATGGGCATCATCTTCATCTAGAGAACCATAAACAAAAAAATCCATAAAAACATCAGTCCGTAGAAGGCAAAAAAATCGGCAAAGAAAATGAGAAAAAATATGCTGACTGAACCTTCACATAGAAAAACTAGTTCTATGAAGCACTTTCCACTACCCCACTAATCAAGGTATCGTAAAGACTGGCATGGTTGCACATAGACCAAGTGGAACCTAGCCAACTTGACAAGGAATCCTCAAAGGCAGCACAACGGTCCAATAATGCATATACACTAGAAGCAAATATTGAATACAGAACTTAAAGATAAACCAATTATTTTTAAAAATAAGATCAATCTATACCATGATAAATAAGTACCAAATCTCAAATAAGCAATAAAACCATGATACACTTCGGACCTACTGCAAAACATACATCTTGAAAACGATTTATTAACTGTAGAGGGTTTAAGCAAAAATAAAGAGGCTCTACAGAAGGCAAACAACAAAATCAATTTAGAAAATAAAAGCTAGGTTGAAAATATACCCACCTGACGAATCATTTTCGCCATCATGATTAATCTTTTCAACATGCTTCACAGTATCTGACGTAACAACACCAAGGTCTTGATAACTAAGTTCCCTTTTTGGCACCTGTATCTGCACAGGTGGAACTTGGGGACGCATATCAACCATCCTTTCCATAGTTCGTTCTAAGCCTCTATCAAGGGGCCTCTCTAACACAGCGATAGAAAAAGCATCAGATGAAGGAATTGTTGGATAGCCAACAGCAGCTGCCGCAGCATTATTAAGGTGGTGCTGGTAAGAATCTACTGCATTGCTAATATGGTATCCTTGTGATGCAATAGAATGCATGTAGCTAACAGGCACACCATGGTGAGGTGGTTGGCCAAACTCAGGATTGTGCCTGACCAGAAAACCTTGAGCTGCAGCAGCAGCAGCAGCGAACTGCTGCATGTGCTGCTGTACAGTAAGCCCATACTGCGTGCCGCTTTGCTGCGCAGCAAGAGACACCTCCTAGAAGAGGATTTGACAGCCTTTGACCGAACATGGACCTTTTCTGACATTTATAAAACAGCTAAAAGCTACAAGCTAAAAGCATTGCAATCAAAAGCGCAAATCTATGATATAAAAACACACTCCTTCAAACTGTATGATTCTTAGCACCACAACGGGTGCTAAGGTCACAACAAGAATAAGATCTATAGTAGTATTCACTGATAAAAATTTTCTAACATTTTCAGCCTTTTAACATATCCTTTACAGGGTGCATGACCATTTTAATTATAGATTGGCCCATTTTATGATAAACAAGTCTATGAGTATCACTACAAACCTTTGACCCATAGGTCTTGAATTCACTTTGCAATGGAAGAACGCCTAAGCAACCAAATTTTTCAATGCCAACACAAGATCAATATGTGCTTGCAATAATTTCTGCACATCAAAACTTCTCTCAAGTCCAAAAAAGTACCCAAATGTTACTTGCCCTTCTGCATATGGTGCTGCATATTGAGTCACACATTAAAAAAAAAAGAAATTTAATATTTCCTCACCATAACATAATCTAAGACATGATTCCTTGTTTGGGACCCATTATAATAATAAAACACTAGTAAAGTAGGGCACTAAGTCACAAAATTCTGAAGCCTTCAGCTGCAAGAAGGGTGACAGACCTCAGCAACTAGTACAGTGCAGGAGGTGAAAGCCCAAATGATTGGAATGACAAATGAATGACTATTTGGGACGATACAGAAGAAAGGCACTTACTATAGGGTTCTGCAATATCATTAACCTTACCACATAAGATTTGAGAAAGCAATATTGTCTGAATAGCAATGATAGTCATGGTAATCATGTACTCAAAATGCTATTTGGCAAATTCTAAATGCAATTGTGATGAGACAGAACTTGTCTTCAAATAAAGAGACCTCTTTTGAATAAATATGTGGGGGCGGAAATCTGGTGAAGGCAAGCTGCAGGCTTTGCCACAACTAATAATTACATATCATGTGGGTGATGCCTGCTTTCTCTCCTTACTCTTATACATCGCAATCTTTACCTCAATTATAAATTTTATCAAGAGAAATCTTGCTTTTTCTTGCAAATTGTCGCAAAGCCTTTGCATAAGATAAATCATCCCACCATAAACAGAAGTGATATTTCTTAAGTTTCCCCGTAACACCCTAAAGTTGCAAAATTTATTGATTAGAAGCCATAAAAATGCTGCCTAATAATTTACAGTTACAGGCTAGCCCAGAAGGCTCGTTCCAATGATAGACAGAAAAGCATATTGGATTCAAAAATTTTGAGAAGCCAACATATGGCCTAAGAAAGTAAATACGACAAATTAGTCATACTCCCACCAATACAACCATGGCTCAAAACATCATTAAAATACAGAAAAAATATTTCATTTTATCATCATTATCATAGTCATTAAACTCTGAAGTTACAGAAATCTGACAAAGGGCACCGCTTAGAGAGAAATTAGAAGACCACGATCTTTACAATCAGATCTAATAACAGCGTGCTATTTCTAAATAAAACACAGACTTGTATAAACTTAACCTGCTGGTTAAATACATCTGCTAGAAGTGCGAAGCGACTAATCCGTCCATCAATTACAAGCAGCAGCACGGTAGGGTCGAGTGAATTGCGGTGATGCAGTAGGAGCTGTATCAACGTGACAATTAATGGATACCCCCCGTAGTTACTTTAAAAAGAACACAAACAAACAGTTTGCAGGAGGAAGTGCGCTACAGGGGGAGCCCATAAATACTATGGGTTTTCCAGCAAGGGGTGAAAAGGGATAGTAAACCAATCGAGGACCAGAACATTCCCGCGTTCTTGCATCCTGCAAATCCTGAAAAGCTATTGGTCATTAGAATCTAATAACGGCTCGCAACTGAAGAAATTCCGGTCTTGGATTTATAATATTGAAGAGCATTATTGACCTAACGCCCTTCGTCGGTGGTCTTCATGCTCGAAGGCAGGGGGAAAGCATTGTACATCCTTTCGGTCTACTTCATATAAATACACTTCGCTCACATGAATAAACCAATGAACATATATGCAATGAATCGGCAGCATCTTTGGACAGCTAACAATAGTATTTAACAGTCATACCTTGGACATCTCTAGCTCTTAAAGCGTTGACCCAATCAGCGCAGTCACCCAGAGAAGCGCCATTTTGAATCAAGTTAAGGGTGTTATGATAAGTGGTGATGCTCAAGAATTCTTAATGTCCAAGGCGTACATAACGAAGAATAAGCATTCTTGCTCCCGCTCTGGCAACTGAAAGGCACGCGTATACGTAGAAATTCAAAACGTGAACGAAAACGGGAAGATGAATGTAACTTACGCCACCATGAAACATGGTCCGCCGTTCTGAAAGCATAATCGACCAATCGACCTCCGGATTTCGAGTATGCTGGAAGAAAACAATCGCGGGGGGCGCATGATTCAATCGTAGTCATAATGGTGCATTGGCGCGAAATTTAAGTCTCGCTTACGAGAAAGGCGAACTTGTTTGTTTAGGGAGTTCGATCTGGTGCGGGCTTGGGGCCAAACATTGTTGAGTTTTTGCCTTCGGACAAGGTCTCGGTCGTGTTTTAGATTCTTTCTAGCGAATTGGTCTTTCCAAGGCAGAGTTCTTCGTTATCGTGCAAAGTTCTTTCGCTAAGTTATCCTACATCACAGTAGTGTTTCGCAAGCAACCCATGCAGGCTTTTGCCATTTTCTTTGATTAAAAAACATTAGCCTTCAGTATTTTCCGTAAGATTAGTCTCTATTGCAAGGCCTTGTTTTTACTACACTTAGAAGTCATGGAGCTGCAGGGATATTTGCTCATCCACTTCTAATCCATATCCTTTTCTTCTTCCATTTTTAACAATTGCGGATGTCCGAGGGCAAACCTTACAAGTTCCAGGTATTGAAGGATTTTTATGTCCTCGACAGCGTTGTATTTTGCTTCCATATATTTTTATTATTATCTGCATGTTATTAGCTGTGTCAAAGTTTTTAACGGATTGTGTGATGACGCCAAGGATGCCCCTCTCAAACATTAACAACAAATCGTCACCCGGTCGCAGTTCTAAGTTTACACTAGTCTTCATCAAGCTCGAAATTCATGGTAACCCGGGAAAGGTCAAGAAATGAGCTGGATCTAATTGACAATTTCTACGGCTAGTGTCTCTTACCTTCTACTACCAGGCAGAACTTGCAGACAGATTTAAAATAAGTAAAGGTAAATAAAGAGAAAGAGGAATGGCAAATTTTTGTAAACGCTACTGCTTTTCAGTTTTGGTGGTTGTCCTCCTTTTTCACTCGTTTATTAGGTTTCCAATGATCTTCGAACTTGCAAATACACAGACAGGCCTAAATATGAATTAATTTCAATTAATCACGTAAACATATACATATATATATATATATATACATATATATATATACGCAGAAAAAGCACAATGCTTTTGAATTTCAACATGTTTCAACTAACCATAGTCATCTTCAGGAAATTAT
>QQSS02037221.1:0-18736 GCA_003687565.2 Craspedacusta sowerbii | reverse complement strand
GCCAGGTTTTGACCAACGGTAGTGAAGTGCTTATTGAATGCCTGAGCCATTTCAGTTTGGCAGTGGATATCTTTGCCTTGCATAGTTATATAGGTGTTATAGATTACCGCTTAACGAATCGCATGCGCGCTTCTTGCGGTGGTATGTCAGACAAGACTGTAGCGCTACACAGCAGCAGGCACTCGAGGAGCTGCCTGTCAGACATACTCCCTCTCAATTCGTTGTTGATACTCCGAGTTAGTGGAGAAATGGGTTGCCTAAGCAAGCACCGAGAAAACTAGATCGACAAGCGCAGGTAAGAAGAAGAGGAAGAAAGAAGAAAAGACGCATGCCCGCATTCTTTCGTCTTGTTCTCTCAAGCAGCGGGCTATTCATTCACGAGAACTGACCCCTACCGGGGAGAATGTCAACGAATGCATTGACTTTCAACAACTCGCCAATCGACAGAGCAGAGAGGGTAGCAAAACTGATCAATGAAAGTCACGCACTTCTTGACTAACGTGCAATTTCCAAGCGAGAAGTGGTTCCATCCTGCATGGCTTTGGCAAGCGCTGAGTTTGGCGATCAAAAGTAATGGCATCCTTCGACTTCGCGTGAAGAAACGCCAAAGCTTTGTAACCTACAATCGCATCGCAAAATCCAATGAACTGGGCGGAATCCACCTCACCTTTTCCATCAACTAAACCCTACCCACGCGGATAGGACTTACTTGCTGCTCCAAATTCTTTTAACCAATCGCTGGCTAATTACTTAATTTTCTCTGCTGAGTTTACCAGACTGCAGTCTCCGTGCAAAGTAAGTAGACAAATTTTTTTTTTATATATGCGTTTGTAATATTACAACATCCGCAATGAAAAGTCTACGACAACAAAATAAAATAAAAATGAAAATAAAATAAAATAAAATAGTTGACGCCATGCACCTAAAAAAAACAGTAACCACCACCATATTAAAACGGAATATTTTCTATTCTTATTACTTTCTATCTAAAATAAATTGGATTGTCGCAAGAAAAATTTTTCTATTAGTAATGTTATTTCGCTGTCGATGACCGTACAAGAGAATTCTGCGTAGCTCTTCAGCGCAAACGTCTAGTACTGAAAACCCCAAAATACCAGAGACAGTGCTAAGTAAGGTGGTACGCAGTGTGCTAAATGTCTTGCATTTGAGCAGAAAGTGGGTTGTGTCCGCGATGCCGTCGTAAGAGATACGGATTATTTGTATTTGCAAAGTTATGCAGTTATTTATGAGCACGTAAGTCGTTTAGGCCCAGCCTAAGCTGTGATAAAACCCTTAAGCAAAATGGATGATGAACTTTATAGATGGATTGCACAGGTGGTCGTATTATTTGTGTCAATGCAGTCTTAAAGGGAGCGTAAGCATCAATCCTACGAAGGATCGTACTATTGTCTAACTTTATCCAAAATCCTGAAATTACCTAGGGAAAAAAGAATCCTTAAACTTTGATGTACGACAAGCAACGCTAGGCCCGTGACAAGAGTGAGTGTCATATTTAGTATCGATGGGATGTATCCTATACTGATTACCCCAATTTTTGCTAGCAAAGACTTTTTATCTAGCGATATGGGAGCAACACCACTGTAAATAACACTGCAGTAAGCTTAAAAAGAGCTAAGTTGCGGCTTTCGAGTAACGCAACATAACAGATAAGCATGATAAGAAAAATTGTCGTGGCCATAGCGACTAGAAAATAACAAAACACAGAAAACATAGAAATGACAGCGTCTAATCGCAGCACAATCATAGCCCAGCACTTGGTGGACTAATTTGCTCACATTGACAAATTTGCTCGTCTGTGGTGGCCCATTTGGGTGTTGCAAAGCACCAGTGAAGTCCAAACCCATTTCTACGTATATCACGGAGGGTGTAGAATCTTTCTGTGCTCTGCAAGCCCGTAGTGACCTGAGTGTAAAGCGTAGGGAGCTCGTGGGTCGCTAGTGCACCACCAAGGGCATGCCCTTAATCTTTAAGCAGGTTACACACTTGCGTAAATCTGACTTAACTCGCGTTACCCACGTTTGGGATCCAGTTCATCTGGTGAAAATGTGTTATTCTTCATGTAATTCCAGCATGCATCAGTACTTAGCGAGTCTGCTTTATGAGCAGGGTTTCGAAAGGTTCCTGCGGATTAGGAGTATAACTTTAAAGCATGGAGTACCAATTGGAATGTGTACACTTATTTAACCGTTATCTGCGACAAACAGGCAAAGAAAGCAGGTTGTCCAGTGATTTCCTCAAAAGTAACACTTTGAGTTGAGATTCCACAAGACGTAAGTATCAAGGATTTGGTCGGTTGGCAAAACAAATAATTGCCGCGGCTGTGTGCGGAGCCTTCTGATGTATGAAATCGCTTGTGTTAAATGACACACTCGACTTTGTGGCTCCTTCAGTTCATGGCTTTGATATTGATTTAGTAACAGAAAAAGACATTTACAGTGCCATTGACGGTCATAAACTGCATAAGGCGTCAGGCTATGATGATGTTTGTGTAGATGTGGTCAAAGCTGTTTCTAACGAGCTAGTTTTCCCTCATAGAATCATTTTCACCACCTTTACCAAAATCAGATGAACCACATGAAGTGAATCAGTATCGACCAATCTCCGTTTTGTCAGTATTTTCCAAAATTTTTGAAAAAGTTTGTACATTTGAAAGTATCTGCACATTTTGAGGAAAGAAACTTGTTCCATATGAAGCAGTTTGGCTTCGGGAAGAAGTGTTGCACTGAATTTGGAATACTTGACCTCGTAGACAAATAAGAAAGGCTATGGAGCTCAAGCAGTATACTGTTGGAACTTTTTTAGACCTTGCTAAGGTCTTTGACACAGTTGACCACACCATTTTGCTAGGGAAGCTACGACTGTATGGACTTAGTGAAAATCTTTTACAATGGTTTAAAAGCTATTTATCAGACAAACTGCAATACGTAGAGATGAATGATGTCAAATCAGGAACCTTGCCAGTCATGTGTGGAGTCCCACAAGGTTCAGTTCTTGGGCCATTACTACTCTTAATACATGTAAATGATTTAGCTAATTCAGTACCAAAACTAAATGTAATTGTGTTTGCTGATGACACTAACATTTTTTCTCACATGAAAATATTGAGACGTTGCTTTCCGTACTAAATGAGCAGCTAAAACTAATTGAAGACTAGTTCAATGTGAACCGCCTATCATTGAATGCGAACAAATCATGGTCTTTGGACGAGAGGTAGATACGGACTTATTACCTTTATCCTTGCCATGTCTGAAATTAGCTGGAAAAAAGTATCAAACGTGCATTTTTTACCATATTTCTTGGTGTTATCCTTGATGAAAATTTGACCTGGAAGAAACATATAAGCGAGGTTACCACTAAGATATCAAAGAATCTTGGGATCATAAGCAAGTCCAGAAAGTACTTGGATAGTGCAGCTACTAAATGCTTATATTTTGCATTTATTCTTCCATATATCTCGTATGAAAATATAGCCTGGGCAAGTAATTTAACACTAAGCTTCTCAAAAAACATCGGCTCCAAAAACGCGCAGTGAGAATAATCTCATATGCTGATAAAACAGAGCGTACCAGGTCCCTGATGGTCAAACACGGATTGCTAAACATTTTTGAACTAAATATTCTTCAGAATCTAACGCTGCTTTACAAACATCAGCACAATATGCATCCCCAAGTGTTTGCTCCCATATTCCAGTGTGTTGAACATCGCTATAGTAGTCGCTTTTCGCACTTCGGCTACAGAGAAAGTTCGTTATCGTATAGTAAACGAAAACAAAGCATTGCCATTAGGGTACCGTACTTATGGAACCGCACAAACTGCAATGAAGCTAAAAAAAGCATGACTCTGAATAATTTTAAACACGAAATGAAAAAGTTTCTCCTGCAGCAACCAACAAGTACTTCACTTTGGTGACAGGATCTTTTACTTTTAATTAGTATTTTATTTTATTTGATTTTTCTTGTTTTCTTTTTTTTTTAGTTAAACTGTACTCTATTTCAACTTGTAAACATCAAAGAACAGTAGGTTCCATTATTTCTAAGTCACTAAACTTTGCAACCGACCTTTAGCATCGTCTTAACAGACTGCGAACCCCAATGGTGCTCCATGAAAAAGCCTATGGCCTTCTCGGAGAACAATGCCGTTTGTTTAGAACATCTGAACTGGTTCAACATTTTCTTATTTTTGTACGGACTTTTGACACGTTCTTGAAAATTTCTGTTGCGTGTTATTATTATGAGGTTGCGAATGAACTAATAAATCAAACGAAATTAATGACACGAGTAGTATCTAAGTTAGAGGAAGACTGAAGACGGCTTCTCAAACAGTAATCATGGCACGTTTGGGATGTAGCTTATCTATGAAGGGCAGTTCATGAGACTTTCATGACTAGTCTAAATCGAGCTAGGTAATCTTTTCACAGGTTGTGAGAAAAGCGCACTTCATTAGATAATAAGAAAACTGGCATTTGTTGTTTCAACAACTACTAGAAAGTCTTGGCTCTTAAATTCCCCCTTGGAAGCGCAAGAACAATTTTGTCGCTCAAGGCTTATTACTAGTGTGTAGTAACTTATCCTGCTTCGAAATGGAAACGGCGCGTTACAGAATTAGCTAAGAAGATTCCCTTCACCTGGCAGCTATACTATTTTTGCAATTTCATACTTTAAATAAATTCTTCATTTCCATTTATATCAGTTTCCCTCGCGTGGTTTTTTACGAGCAAACGTGAACTACTATGACTTCAAAGCTTGCAAAGATTAGTCGCATGAATAATCACCTTTTCTAATTTAAAAGAACTTGAAAATGGCGATTAATAAAATTAATCGGTTGTCCGATTATGTAAAACGGGAAAGAGTGGGTCCTTGTAGCCACCATTAAATTTTTTTTCCTTCCCGGCCTCACTTTTAGGGAGCAACAAAATTAATGCCTTGGAAAGGAAAAAAAAACACAAAAAAAAAAACAAAAAAAAAAACAGCGAAATACTATGACAGTTCATTAACCGGGGACGACCGGCAAATTTTGAAAAGATATCACAGGCATGGAAATAAACCGGAACGTTAGTAAGACACCGGTTAAACGACACCTGCATGCTCTACTCAGTGTGAAATACAAAAGAGAATATAAAAGTCGCGGGCATTGACTTCTGGCATTGAGTGATCCGTGACTCTGACTGATATTGGTACTAGGTGACTGTATGTGTATAATATTGCCTTATATGGTCGCAGTTGCTGGCCCTTCTTGCACACCCGCAGGTCTACATTGGCTGCTGAACGTAATCGTCGTATTTTGAAGTAGTTATCACGTAGTATATTTCGAAGCACATGAGTATTTTGGGGTCAGTGTCACGATGATATCTTCGTAGTCGGGTTTTTGCCATTTGCACAACTCGAAGTTTATCTTGATAGTACTCAGTCCTTTTAGTTTGCCCACGTGTTGCTTAATTAAGTTATATCTTGACTCTGCCATAAAAGAGGAAAATTGCAAACTTGTAAAGTAGTTTGAGAGAACCCAACTTAGGAGTCACGAGCCTCTCATAGCAACAAAACTTACACCTAATTACTAAGAGCAAGAGTAAATATATAATAATGTCATTGAACACAGTACTATGTACACACAGTATGCACATCAGTCGAATCTATTACTGAGTCCTTGCCGATTTCGTTTGTGCTTCTTTCTTGTTGCCACATATATGAACTTTATGCTTTTGGTTATTTAACGTTGGAATGCTTCTGAAATGAAGTTTTGGTAAAAGGGGCGGGGTTTGTCTCAACACCACTAACTTTTAAAGTTTTTGCTGACTCGATTCGAAACATAAATTGTTGCTTCAACTTTTGCAATTGCTGTTCTAAGTTATGATTTTCTACTTAATCCTTCTTCTTGTCTACAAGGGAAAGCGGTGGTGATAGCATTTATAGGTAACCATTAATTTAACGGTTAATTGCATGCAGCCAAATCTGCGAATGACATTTGGATCGCGTAAGACGTGAATACCAGCCTTCATGCCATTCAGTAGAGAGCAGCACAGAATATGAATATCTGCCTCACTCGTCACAGGAGAACTGAATGAATTTCAATAATATATGAGATGGAGTTGGACTTATTTCTAAGCAGCTGGATTTTTGAGCTTTGTGCTAAGCAATAGCCCGCAGCTCCATATGATATTGCTGACAGGCTGTAGTTAGTCCTCCGTTTAGGTAAGAGTGTTTCTCCTTAAAGCGCAGTTTTTAGATGAACTGAATAATAGTTATGATGACCTGTTCTGTGAAAAATTGCGATTGTCAAGAGAATCCGAAAACTTCAGAATCTCTTTGTGATATCCTTGATGGAGATATAGAGAGGATGCTTCTTTCGTCTTCTTGTCACGGAACTTCAGTACTTGACCAGAAACAGAATTAGGAAATTTCTAGTAAAATTGGAAAAATGAAGTAGAGTAAGTGCGTTTTTTTTATTATTTTCCTCTTACATGCATCTCAAACATAACGTATCGGTGCATCCAAATGCCCATAAACATAAAATTTTGCAATTGAAATTTTCTTATTATTGTTTGAAGTGCTATTGTCCGGAGTATCGAATGGTTTCTGGTAAACGAATCTTCATATTGCCAGATTTAGTAACACTAGTTAGAAGGAAAGTGAAAATTGCTGATAAGGTTTGGAAACAAGGCTTATGAGTCACCTTTCATTTTCGACCAACCAACATTCTCTGGTCAACATAAAAATTCCACCGTCAAGCTAGCGTCACCTCAACTCTCAAACGTGTAGGTAACCAGGCCATCCGCAGTAAAACAAGCTTTTATATCTGGGTTGCCTGAACTGCTCTAGTTTTACGGAATGCCAGCTGCAGAGCGGACGTGCTGTTAATTGCTCGCGAAACTGGGAGCGGAGCTTGGAGCCTGACTACCTTGGTAGATAAAAATTTTGTATAGAACTAGGAAATGGCTGAATCTTGAGCTGTAAGCGGTCTAGCATCGAAAGACTTGGTAAGTTGTTTATTTTAATATTTTGAAAATAGTCTCAAACGCTGCTATTCAAAAGTAACAACGGGATTTGGCCCCAAAAGTCGCTAAACAATAATCACTAAGTGAACTTCTAAATGAGATTGCATCGCTAAAACAGGTTATAAATAACCAAAATGAGACCATAAAGAAACTACACGGAAATGTAGTGTCCCTCGAAAATGAAGTAGCCTTCTTCAAGAAGGGAAATGAGGACAACGAGCAATATTCAAGACGACAGTGTCTTTGCATTAGTGGCATGCCAGTGACCTCTGATGAGACGGGGGATGATGTACTGGCAAAGCTTAGCTCCTCTGATGAGACGGGGGATGATGTACTGGCAAAGGTTAGCACGTTATTCAAGAATGCTTAAATCCACGTGCCAGACGTTGCCCTCGATCGCGCACATCGCGTCGGGAAACAGATTGGAAACAGGCCTCGACAAGTTATTGTACTATCCTCTACTTGGCGGCACCGTTCTAATGTTTATCAGGCCAGGAAGGAAATTAAGCAAAAGTTCAACTGCACGATCCAGCCCGATCATACCAAAACGCGAATGAGCTTACAGAAGGAAGCCCAAGAACTCTGCGCACGAGCCATTAATGCCGAATTCGCCTTCGCGGACATAAACTGCAACTTGGCTGTCAGATTTAAGAGCGGTGGTGTCAAGCACTTTGCCATAATCGAAAAGGCTACCAAAATACTTCAGCTGTAAGGTCCAAGTTATTTTTTCTTTTCATCGGATTTTTGCTATTTAATCCTCATGCTACACTTAACACTTTTTTGTTGTTGCTGTTATGATGTATATCGAAGCAAAGCACGTTTATGAAACGTCCCACCCGAACTCAAGTCCTACAGGAATTTTCTCGGCGACATGCTCTATTATATGGCCATAGATAAGCGATTGAAAGATATCCGTCGGTTCCGAACTGTTGGTTAGGGGAATCATTTACCGATTAAATGAGTAGTCTGATAGCTATCGGCTTGTTTAGGTGCATCATTGTGTAATTGTGTAATTTTTCCCGTTCTTTCTCTCTGCTCCCGGTCTCGAGTCTCGAGTTTTCGACGCACTTCCGTTTTCTTTCATTGCATCGTCAGCTGTATATAGCATCCTATACCGTCTTCTTACGGCATTCAGATTTAAGCTATATTCCGATCGTTGATCTTAGTAGTATCTAGCGCGCACATTAATTAGCCGAGGACGAACATAAAAAAAAGAAGACCAGTGTGGATCCTGCAGGCTCTACATTCCAAATCATCTAAAACACGTAAGCTGCATAAGCTGCTGAAAGTTTTTTTCACGTCAAATGTTGTAGCACAGCCTACGTAGAACATCCTCCAGGGGTGGCATGGAAGTGCATCACTTGCATAGGTATGGCGCTGCCCTTGCCTACATGCTCGAAAAGCTCATAAAAAAGAATTTTTTGAATCCAGTCAACTCGCGCATATATCTAGCAACTTTAACGTGACCACTGCGCCATCTTTTAGCATACAAAGTCTCCTTGACAAAATCCCTGGCCAATCTTTTAGTTATGATGAGCTCTTAGTCTGCAAAAATCGTTCACGGTACTATGATATTACAGAATTTAACAACATGAATATTAACTAAGACAACTCTCTTGAGTTTTTACATGTTAACATTGCATCCTTGTCCAAACATCATGATGAATTTACTGCGCTTCTTTCTCTCTTGAAATTTGAATTCGAAATTATCGCCATTACAGAAACACGAATTAAAGAAATCGCTGAATTTAGTTGTATAAATTTGAATAATTATTCGTTTGTTTAACGTCAAAACTAACACAAACCCGGGAGGGGTGGGCATTTACATCCATAATTCCATTTACAAACGTAAGAATTTGGCAAGACCTTTGCGTGCAGTCCGAAAGCAAAGTAGAGGCAATCTTCATTGAAATAAGGCAAAAGGCCAGAAAGAGCATAATCTGTGGATGCGTTTATAAACATCCAAACGTGAAAATAGATGATGTTATGGATAGCTTTTTACTAAAACCTTAAGCACTCTCTCCAAAGAAGATAAGTTTATTAATATTTTTGGGGATTTCAATATAAATTTATTAAAGTATGAACACTGCAATGCAACCTGCAACTTTTTTGATAATTTAGGCAGTAATTTCTTTCAACCCCAAATTCTACAGCCCACGCGATTAACCTTCCGTTCGCAGACGCTCATCGACAATATTTTCACGAGCAACACTAAGTACGAGTCCGTAACTGAAGGCCTGACCTGCCAAATATCTGACCAATTTTTACAATTTTTCTCAAGTTTTCAATCATTTTTCTCAATTTTTACTGACTACGGCCTGAAAAATGAAAAAAGTAATAAAGCTAAGTACGGTCGATCCTCCAAGAATTTTAGGTAAGGCGAATTTTTTGAGGAAGTAACAAAAATTGACTGGAACATCTTACACGACGGCGATCCAAATGTTAATGTCCAAATGGATACTTTTCTATATAAAATAACAAATATCATTAATGTCATGGCTCCCCGCCGAATAACCAGGCGTGAGATAAGCTTACAAGATAAGCCTTGGATTACCCGAGGTGTACTGAAACCGCAATTTAATTGTGCTTCTGCTTCGTAAGAGTAAGATCCTACCTTATCGTGACTATTTTAAACAAAATAGCCATAATATTAAGAACCCTTGGATGGAATAAAATCAATTATTCAATTGTCAAAGAAAAGCAACTTCATGCCAAGCACTTCCTGCGTAAATGGGAAAGTACATGACACTCCCGGCAATGTTGCAACTGCATTCAACAACCACTTTATTCAGTTGGTAAGACTCTTGACAATACAATTCCAAATGGCTGACATGATTTTAAACTGTATTTGAAACAAAATGCCTGTCAAAGTATGTTTCTATCAAACACGGCACCCAGTGAAATATCGCCTATAATAAATTCCCTCCATTCATCTAGAGCCTGTGACTCCAATAGTGTACCTACTCATCTTCTAGCTATGAACTTTCTCTCCTACCCTCTCACACACATTATTAACCAATCGCTTAAACCTGCACGCTTTCCATCTTCACAAAAGATATCTAAAGTTATAACTCTATATAAGAATGACTCCATTGACACATGTGGTAATTACCGCTTTATCTCACTACTTTCCAACATTAGCAAAGTCTTCGAAAGAGCCATGTACAATAGGCTATATTCATACCTTGAGAAGTTCAACGTTTTAAGTATATTACAATTTGGGTTTCGCAGCAAACATTCAGCAAATCCTGCTCGGGTTGTCTTGATTGAAAAACTTAAGTCATATCTTGACGCTGGTGATTTCGCTAGTGGAATATTTATAGACCTACAAAAAGCGTTCGACTCCGTCCATCACAATATCCTTCTTCAAAAACTTGGAACATACGGTGTAAGGTCTAAAGTGAATGAATGGTTTCGCTCATTTCTCTCAAACCGCAAGCAATTTGTAGCTATTGGTGATCAGTATTCCGGTGATTTAGATCTTACATACGGCGTTCCACAAGGGTCAGTCCTCGGACCACTACTATTCATAATCTAAATTAATGACTTTAAATACTGTCTTTCTTCTTCCAATGCATACCACTTTGCAGATGATACTACTGTCTTACTGACGCATCGTTCGGTTAAAACTATTTAGTTATTAGTTATTAACGACAGAAATGTTAAATGTTTTTGACTTGCTGTGTGCTAATCGATTAGCCCTAATTACTAAAAAGACAGAAATAGTTCTCTTTAAACTACCACAAAAGAAACCTGACATTAAGCTTACCGTCAGACTAGCAGGCTCAAAATTGTTCTTATCTAGTAAGGTTAACTAGCATAGAGTACTAATTGACTCGACGCGTACCTGGAGGCCACACATAAGTGAACTCGCGAAAAAATCAAATAGATCCGTAGCGATAATTGCGAAACTTAGACAATTTGTTCCTATAAAAACCCTTACGGGTATTTGCTTTTGCATTTTTCAAAGCTATGTAGCCTGCGGCTGTCTAGTCTGGGGATATCCCCGTAAATACGACCTTCAACACCTATACAAGATTCAGAAAAAGGTCGTTCGATTTATCACGGGCTCTGATTATTATGAAAAGACGTCTCCCCTATTTGCACAACTGAACATACAGAAATTAGAAGATTTATTTCTACTACATAGATATCTACTATTATACGACTGGATTAGGAGTGTTTTGCCCTCTCCTGTCCCAGGTCTCTTCTCTTTCAAAACCCACCATAGAACTACGCGAAATGGTGACCATAAGGCAATCCACGCACCTTGTGTACGCACACTTACATAAGGGAATAGATCGCTGCATCACTCTGGGCCTGAGTTATTTAACAATATTTTTTACATGAATATTGACCTAAATCTCACTAAACCATAGCTTAAAAAATATCTGCATGCATTGCTTACGGCAAAGTACTGAGGATGCAGAGTGGCGCCTGTTGGATCTACACTGCACCAATAAGAGCGCCTTATTATCGTCTATCGCTTTTTGTGTGAGTATACAAATGTTTCTTTCACGTGATTGATAGATCTATTACTCTTTTTCATTAATACCACTACGAAATTTACGTCATGAAACTTTTAGCATACAGTAATTAGGGGGACTCCTCGAATCTTGTTAGCTTTGATATTGAGGAGCTCTCCCTCGCATGTAGATGTTGTAATTCTATTTGAACAAGTATTGTTGTTATCTACAAGGGAAAGTAAAATCCTGAATCTTGAATCTTGAATCTTTACTTGTAGGATTGATAGGCCACGATGGGCTGTGGATCGAGCAAGCGCTTCGATTGTCCTGTCTGCAACTTAGTCTCCACGACGTCTGTTGATGCCTTGATCAGGCACGTGAATGCTTCGCATGCCCTGAAATGTCCTTACTGCTCACACAGCTTTAGAACAGGGAAGGATCTCATTGAACATAACATACGTGAGCACGTCATTGAGACTTTCATTAGTTGTCCGAAGTGTGAAAGAACGATTACCGGCGAGGATAAGTTCATCAGGCACTTGGAGGAGGTGCATGAGTTTCGTTCACGTGTGGGAACTGGAACCGAGAACTACTCGAAAACACAAGAACAGGTGGCCTTGGCACCGACGGCTTTTGGATTGGAGTGTCCCATTTGCCGGAAGCGAGACTTCACAACAGGCCAAAGGTTTGTTGATCATCTTGAGACACTTCACGGCTTTCGGCCGACGGAGGATCGTGCCAATGGGAACAGCAGTGCAAGTACAGGCTCATCACTTCATCAAGAGCAGCCAGCAGATATATTGCACAATGGAGATCGGAGAAGCATTGGAAATAAGAATCAAGTGAGCAGATCGAGTAGAGCTTCCTTGAGCCCGTCATTCAAAGATGTGCAAAAATTGGACTCCCCATTGAAATCATCTGAGCAATCGCGACAGGCTTCTCCACATCGAGTCTCTTCCATTGAAGATATTGATGTCGGAAAGACCTATCAAGCGCAGCTTGACAGTGCACTGGCACGAAGCAGCAGCGATAAGTTGAAAATCCAGGCGGTGGACAGGCTGAAAAACCAGATCCGATCGGATCAGCTCGGGATGCAAAACGGAACGTCGTTCAGCAGCCACCATGCATCGAATAACATTCATGGCGAGGACGGAGTACAAAACAAGAACCCGCAACAAGGTGGAGGAAACCCATTTCCGAGTCTGAAGAAGGCCGGTCGAGTAAGGCAACGCACGACACCGATTCATGTAGAGAGCCCTCCAATGCACGAAGCGGGGGTTGGACTTCATGCAAGCATCGCTCCTCAGTCACCTGCGGACAGACTAGGTTCACTTCAGGATGATGGTAAGCGGAGCCTTCAGAAATCCGAGAAGCAACTCGCGAAGGATCCCAGAGACATCTTGCCTGACGCTAAGGATCTTGGTCGCCAAACCGGCATGCATGGGAGCTTCCGAAAAGATTCAAACTTCCCATCCGTCGGAAGCAAAGTTCTTGCAAGCAACAAAAAGCTCCACTGGGACTTCTACTTTGGTCGCGTACTGGAAGCCTACTTGGAGAGATTGGAGTTTAAAGTTCAGTGGGGTGCGAGTGAACGAGATGCTGACGTGTTTGATTGCGAAAGCTTGGCATTAGACAGAATTCCGTCTCCATGCGATATTAGCGTTGGGACTATCGTGCTGTTCTCGCAAGGTAACGAAAAATCTAGCAACATCTCCGGTGCGTCCGATGATGCAAGTGATCTAAGATGGCACCAAGGTATTATAACACGCGTTTACACTGACGTCTCTGGCATCAGAAGAGCGGATGGCCATCACGCTAAGAATGAAGATGACGGTAAGCGTCTTGATTTTCCAGGTTACAGTTACGAGTTTAAAGGACTAGCTCCCGACGTCCTACGCATTCCACTAAATCCATACCAAATAGTGAACGCACTGGAGGCCGAGGATTTCAAACAAGACGGGGCTCGTGAGGCGTACGATGTCTTTTTTGCGTGCGCACAATCTGGAAAATACAACTGGTTCCGTCAAGACCCCCGTGAAACCATATCCGCATTGCGACAACCATGCGACCCAAACGAGGTTGTACTATTTCTGAGAGGAAACGGGTATTCCTTGTACGCTTCAAACTCATCTCTGCAAAACATCAGGAAAGATGTTCGAGCTATGCGAGAATCAAAAGTTTATATTGCTTGCATTGACAATGACTACGCAAAAAGCCAACTGTACAACGCCCAGTTCCAGTATGCGAAGTATACGCTTAAAATGTCAATGATAACGTTATTGTTCGATGGAAAAGATAAAGCTTGGACGCAGACAGCAGTTGGCCAAGCGATAGTGAATGAGACTTCAATAAATTTTGAAAACCGAAGCGTACAGCATGAGCGCGAGGCAGAACTCCTCACAGCTTTGAAGCTCCAGAATGTAGGCTCAGAGAATCACCACGAGATTCTGGAATCTGAGTCACGACTGATGTCAAGTCGTGCCGACGGCAAGGAAGCTGAGATCTTCATCTACTATAGCTGGGCAAATTCTTTTCAGGCAAAACAATTGGGTCAGGTTCCTGAGGTTTACGGAGTTGAGTTTTCCGACCCTCGTCTCGTAAACAAGAAACTTGTTCTGCAAGGCTACCGAACTTGGATCGATGAGGCTTGCAGCGATTTACCCAATGTGCACCGCTCACAGATGGTCAGTGCCTTAAAATCTGCCAAGGTATTAGTGCCGTTCATCAGCAGCGAGTACGCAACGGACCCTACTTGCATGGCGGTGCTGCGATACGCAATTACTACACTGAAGCTTCCGGTAATTCCCGTCATCGTTGGACAGGGCGACAACTGGAAGTCGACAGCAACAGGCTCGCTTCTCTCAAAGATTGATCGGGAGCCAATCAACCTGCAGTACACAAGTAACGAGCTCGTTCTAAACATGAGACTGAAGATGCTGATGGGTGTCTTAGACGACATCATCAAGGCACCACATCATGGCGGACATGCTCTGCGGCAATCGCGAACTAGAGCCCCGCGCGCTCGTGACCGGGTTGTCTGCAGGTATACCCACCACGATTACCGAATGGCTACGGTGGATAGCGTAAACGTCCGATCTTTGGAATATTCTGTCTCGTGGGACGATGACGATTCACGGAATAGACTGCAGCCCTTCGACAAGGTAGCGTTGGACATCAAGCCGAATGCGGATGATGTAATCGTCGGCTCAATGGTTTTCGTGCAACAAACTCCTGATCCATCAGGCGGCGATTTACAAACACGGTACTTTGAAGGCGTTGTAACAAAAGTTACCAGGAGACATGATGCCGTCTTTGTCGACGGATACCACGCTCGACAAGAACCTTCCAGAAGCAGCCAGAGAACAACCGTGCGCAGACAAGAATTTTCAGAAGTTCCCCTTTCGAATTTGCGCATCCCAGTCAACATGTTAGATGCGGTCGACTCAGGAGTTGAAGGAATCAGTTAGCAAATAAAGTAAGATGTGCATCGAGTCACGAGCGTAACCGGCGCTAGAAGACGACTGATGTTAGGTCTGACACAGTAATCCACGCGGCATAACATTAGCCACGCTAGGACGTTCTAGCTTTCTGCTTACCAGTCTGCATTACGAAAGCAAAGACCTATTGCAAAGCACAACACAGTCAGGTCATGGTAAGAGGTATGACTTTACCGACTAGAAGTCTGAAAAGAGACTAACACTTCCCACGAATGTCTGCTTACTTGAGCCTATTTCTAAAAATTAGTTTATTGCAGCTTGCTCAAAACCATCAACGCCAATAACAGTTTGATGAGCCGAAGAAATGTGATGACAAGTGGTGATGTTAACCGCATGCGTTATAGGCAGCAAATTTACTGGGGAAAAAAAGGAAAAAATTTATGTTGTAGCTCATATGTAAGTAGAATTTCCAATTGATTGCTTGTTTTACATGAATCAGAAATTTTCTACACTTCAGGTTTGAAAAATAATAGAAGAGCGCTGTAGAACGGTTTCTCGATAAATAATCTCCTTCATTCATTCCGCTGCGCAGTCGTACCATTGAAGTTTCTTTTAGCTTACAAAATTGCGAAAAGAAAACTGAAAAACCATGCCTGTACCTAAAGAAGTCCACAAGTCCGAGATGAGCAGCACAGCAGTAGCCGCGGAAGTTTCTTCCATCGCATACATGGACTTTCCAACACATATACATGCATATATAGGTTTATTTACATGCATATATTAAGAAATTCACCAGTTCCTCCATTCCCCAACCCCAGCCGCGTTTCGCCCTATGTGGGGCTCATCAGTAACGTGCATGGTAACCGAACACGGGTCGCCTGCTTCGCGCAAGACGCTCTTTGACGAATGCATCTAGCGCGAAACAGAATTCTAAGATATCAGATATCTTTAAAGATATCATGAAAATAAACCACATTCTATTGTGCAGCCATTGCATCGCAAATTAAAGATTAGTTAAGATAGCTTACCAGCTAACTAGCTTTAGAGGGAGATAAGATGCCACTTCAAATACTCCAGGTTATAAAACGTAACGTCTTGCTCGGAAACTAACAGTTGAATGTCACGGTCAAAACAGACTTAACCGCGATTTAATAACCTGGACTTTGATCACTGGGCTATCGGCAAGATTTCACTACATGATACGAAGAAATAATGGTGACATTACTATGATATGTTTCGCCGAACGTTCATAAACGCTAATTTTACGCCTCAAGACTTCTAATAGCATTCCAATCGGAGACAAAATAATGGTTGTAATAATGATATTAATATTTTTTTTTCAAAATGACAGAATTGCTGACACAGCTTTCACCAGTATAAAAGGTTTGGTATTACTATTTCCTCATCTCTTTTGCAGAACAAGAAGTAGGTGGAGCGTAGGCACACGTTCATGATTTTCGTCAGTGTGTATAGAGCATCTCGCTCTGTTAGTCCAACTTCTTGCAGCCATTCGATGATCTCGTTTGAATGGTTGCAAAGTACACCACTGGCGCCCATAGACAGGTTTAGAAACCTTACCTTGCCTTCTGGGTTTATGTTTTCAATTAGGTCTTTCTGTCGGCATTTTGTGACATGTTTGATTCAAACCCGATTGTCAACTACATTATGAACATATCAGATCCCTTGATAACAATTAGGTCTGGTCTTAGCATTCCTTACTCACAACACTTGGGGACATGAAGAGATCACTATCCTTGAGTTCACTATATACTCGTTGGGAATCGAGGTTATGGCCTTGGTGAACTTAAGGAGAACGGAGTCATGTCTCCAGTTAAACTTTCCATCCTTGCGTGTTTGTTTACATCCTCCAACAACGGTTCCCAGTGTTTGGCGTGTTTGGCAATGGAGGCGATTCGGGCTAGGAACGCTACCCCATTTATGAGTGTTGCTACGGTTGGACAGACTGCTGTTTAAGTATCGAATCGCAAAATTATAAATAGACTTCGGCATGTTTTGGCAGACTG
This sequence comes from Craspedacusta sowerbii, assembly GCA_003687565.2. Lineage (NCBI taxonomy): Eukaryota > Metazoa > Cnidaria > Hydrozoa > Limnomedusae > Olindiidae > Craspedacusta > Craspedacusta sowerbii. The sequence continues at coordinate 1,797 of QQSS02037221.1, read as the reverse complement.
AAGACCAGTACCTTGCAAAGGTAGAGAGACCTTGGTCCCATATTGACTTCATGACTAACGACTGGGTTAAGAAGGGGGCTCGCGGAGTTGGAAACTCTTGGAAAGTATAAGACACCTACGATATGCCCTTTACATTGTAGAAATCGAGAAGATGCAAGGTAAATACCGAGGCCGTACTTATTGCGCGTGAGGGCTACCGCGCTGAGGGTGCAACTATTTGGCAAGTCTAGCCATAGTCGAATATAGTGCCTTGCCCTGTTGTCAAGAACTTTCCTGACCCATGATTCAGTTATGTCCGAAACTTTTAAGTCCGGACTGATTTTAGATAGTATGAAGCGTTGGTATGAGTAGCTTGAAGCGCGGATGAAGTGGAAGGCTATTCACGCGGTCCATCAGAGTTGCGAAGGAATCAGTTACCTTTTGTTTATGATTTGTTTCTGACATATCAAAGTCAAAATGTCGACCAAGGTAAGCAAATGATTCTCCGATGTTAACGGGGTACACTTTTCGGTCGCTAATAAAAAGATTAGGCTTGAATTGCTTTGAAGCTCTTCCCTGTTTGTGAATTCCGAAGGTGTGGCTATTGTCCACTCTGATAATCATCCTGCTCCACGCACACCACCGTGAGAAGACATTTGGAAGATCCTGATTTTCAAAAACACGCCGGAGCTCACAGCAGCTGCGTCGTCAGCGAATTGAAACCAGTGCCGGTGGGAGAACAAACTCGAAAACTTGAATCCAAACTGGTCAAAAGGGGGAAACTTTATGTACTCTATAAGCGTATGCATAATCATGTTTAATATAAGGTGGCTGAGACGATGTCCCTAAATTGCTTCTTTGCGAACCGGAATAAATCCCGTTATAACAGAGTTTGTTGCAATTGCTCTTCCAAAGGCTGAATATAAGTCGCGGATAATTGAGGCGACCTGTTTAGGGACGTGATGGTATTCGAGTATGCAGTCAATTAGATCGTGGCTCACTTCGCCGAATGCATTCTTTAGGTCCAGCAGAGTGATTAAAACACTTCTTTGTTTTAACCGTGCATAGTTGATGATGTACGACATAGATGCAATGTGTTCAAAGGTTCCACTCATACCCAGAATAAAGGCTTTTTTAACGTAGCTCTCCGCGTACTGATTTTCAATCAGAAAAGAATACATTCGATTCCGTATGAACGACGTAAATATCTTCATGGATACCGGTTCAAGACTAATTGGAGGAAAGGTTTTCTGGTTTCGAGACATCGCCTTGCTATTGAACAAGAATGGTCATTGCTTTACGCCACGGAGAGGTTGTAAGTTTTGTTGACCAGACTACAGCGCATACTGCCGTTATGTAGCTACGTAGATAGGGGCAACATTTGAAGGCAATTATAGAAATTTGATCAAGAGGGCAAGGAGAACCCGATGATTTCATCTTGTTTACAATTTCGCAAAATTCTTTATACGACGGTGGCTTTAAACTGAAGCGCGTCTGTGGTTTCTGAAGTAGCAGAATCCACGATGGAACTGCAAAGGGAGCTGAGGCCGTAATGTTGCGGAGGCCATTGAAGAAGAACTATTCGCAAACTTGCTTTAAAAATGCTGGGATTACTCGCCTACTATTTTCTAAGAATCTTTTACAGCAGCCCAAGAAGCTTTTTTTTTATCTCTTTATCATGGTCGAATTGTGAATAAGCTCAAAGGAGGAGCTTTCTTTACTGATCTTCTCACGGAGAACAACAACAACAACAACAACAACAACAACAACATTTTTATTATCTCAATAAATGCGTAAAAGAAAAAGTACATCCAATCC
>QQSS02037110.1:0-18742 GCA_003687565.2 Craspedacusta sowerbii | reverse complement strand
TGTTTGAGCGAGAAATATGTGATATTGTTACATAACGACAGAGACTTGCTTAACAAACGATCTGAGCTTATGAGTAGTTTCAGGCATGGAGCGAAGTTCAAGATGAAAACATTATAATTCTGTGATCGTTCTTAATGTTTTGAATGCTTTAGTATTTTGATATTCTTTTACTCTTGTGTCGAAATTTTTATGGTCTTAACGATGTACCATTCATGTGGTCTGACGATTACATTCTCACTTAGATCCTCTGATGAATGTAGAAACATGAAACAGTCTGTCAAGATCTAACTTAGTTTTGACTCAGCTTCTTATTCACTAATATATATATATATATATATATATATGTGCACAAATAAAAAAATAACAATGAAGTTTAGTCGCCGTCATAGATCGCTTCCAAATTGCGCTAACTTCAAAATAGAATCGGCCTTCGGGGCGACAAGGGCTCGAAATACCTGATTACGCTGCTTACACATATATTCTCAAATCCGATTTTCCATCACACTTCAAATCCGACCATATTTAGGTCCATTGTCAAAAATACTTTGACCCTTGGGCAACAGGGGCTCTGAATATCCTTGAACCCCCACAGAGGTGACTTCTCTGTTGCATCATGATTTACGCAATTTTTCAAGACAAAATTTACACGAATGACTTTAACACACTTGCTGTCATATGGTGCTCCATGAAAAATCCAAAGGCTTTCTCGGAGAACCACTTTAACCGCCAATTTAACTATGATCTGGACTAAAAGCAGCTTCGTATTTCTGTGAACGTATCTTTAATTATTACCAGGAACGTTTTCTTTGGTTGCTATGTGATTGCGTTTGTTATGCATATGGCGAATGTATATCGCAAAAGAGTCAATCTGCGACTTGATGCCGATTTTTTCAACGTAACGATAGCTTTTGCTTCCGATAGAATTTGGAGTTTATAGCAAGGCGTATGGCTTCTGACTGACTGATGAAAAAATTGCTGAGTTTTAGTGGACTAGATCTTGAACATTCAAAATTCTAAGTCACGATAAATATGCGATATACCTGCAGTCTTTTTCAGCATCTAGCAACACTGTACCTGAAAAAAAGTAGCGATACGTACGACCTGCAGACTTTGGAAAAAAAAATGCCAAAAATGTTTAGAAAATGCTGTCTCGTAGGTCTTCTTTTATTATTTTTTTGAGGCAATCTCTTCGTCCTCTCGTGAACGGAGGAATGGGTGATCCACCTATCGCAGTTGCTTTGCGGAGAAAGTAGGCTGCTGTGCTTAGAGACTGATTTGACTACGAATTTTTGTCTATTGTTGCTTACACTAGGACTGTCACACATGGATCGTGCATTTGTACACAAACTCACTTCTGATTATATTACCAGACCGAGGAATAGATTTAGTCTCAACTAATGCTAATAAAGTGCTAATCAATGGGCGCAAGTAAGGGCAGTATGCCAGTACTAAGCCTTCCGCAGAGAAAAACATAAAGAATTTTGAAACGCTATTAAAATTTCTAAGTTGTGTACACCCATCTGTAAATAATAAGAAAATCTCCTAAGAAGCTCTGTGGAGGAGTTCGTGTGCAAGCAAACATGATGATAAGGTTACGGTCTAAAGCATTCACAACATATGTTTGTACATATCTGACGGTTCATGACGCGTGGTAGAAGTGTGCATAGATCTCGTTGATTGTGATGTGGTCAGTGTGTTCGGTATTAGGCATGATGCGGTGCCCCTCTGCTGTATATCTATCTGTATGTGCACGTGAAACCCTGGCGATATCGTTCTAACGTGGAAGCCTCGCAGTCGAATAGTAGCATACTGAAGCATGAAAAATCAAAACGATTGACCTAGATTAAATCCAAGACCTAGGCTCAATTTAGAACCTTTTGCGTGCTTGATTCCAGAGTGGACCAAGACTTACGATTTTTTAATGTCTTCAAGTTTTGGCTAAAGCGGTAGATGTTTTATATTGATATTAGTGGCCTAGCTTTAGTGGTATTTTAAGATTCATTCCAGCTTGTTCGTGTATAATTACGCTAATTGTTTAAGCTAACATAACTATTGACTTCTTCCCTTTGCACCAGCATTTACACCTAATCTCAAGTAGGGCCATGAGCTCTGTGACGTCTGAATTATTGAGTTAAACAAGAAAGCCTCTCACGGCACAAACTTAGAAGTATGTTTATAATGGAAGAAATCCCGTGTATCTGCATCGCTTTTGTTCGTTTTCTTGTGTTAGTCGAAAGACTTCAGTAAAGATCATCGGGTTTATTTTCGCCTGCTGTTAGCTATTTGGCTGCGTTGGTGAGATCGTGGTTTGACGTCTTATATATATATTCGCGTCTACTTGCAGACAGGGGATGACCAGCATCCTGTCGACGAAGCGGCAGAAAATTCTAAACCCACTAGTTACACCAGTCGCTCAAATTCAGACCCGTGGGCAGGATCTGTAATAATCTCATGTACCGAATCTGGCGCATGTGAGCATGTAGGAATGAGTGACGCGCGCGTTTGGCAAAACTCAATAACATGTGCTATCTGCAATTATATGTGCGATTCCGGTGCAAGTCCTGTTTCATAATTAGCTTAAGCAGAAGAAGCTATTTCATGTTATTCCTGAATTGAGAAACCATGTATTCCGGTATCGAAGATGCAAAAATCACATGGATTAAACGTCGTGTGAAGCCAAGACGTATTAGTAAAACGCAATCGCACCTTTCAATAAGGAACAGTGAATGCCTCCACTGAAAGCTCTCTAAAATTTACATAAATTGACATCCTTTTACAAGCAACCCAAAGGCTCAATGACGGCATTGCTGAAGCTTAGTATTGTCCCTATCACACTCCGCTGTTGCGCTGTATCGCACTGCGCTGTATCGCATTGCGCTGTATCGTATTGCGCTGTATCGCATTGCGCTGTATCGTATTGCGCTGTATCGCATAACGCTGTTTCTGCTTATAAAACCCTGCAAGGATTTTCATGTGCGGCATCGACTTGTAAGATCCACCGAGACAAGTCAAAAGACACCACGATCACGTACTGCTTAAATTCAACTTCGCTTGTCCTAGCTTAAGGCGAGTAGCAGGTTCTCCATTGGCTGATAATTAAATTGAGATGCAGTGGCAGACTTTGTATAGAAGTAACGGAAATGCACACTAGTAATGTCGGCTATGGGTAGTCTATATAAATGAATATTCATAAACATGTCTCATTCAGAATTCAACGGTACAAAAACGGTTCAAACGATAAACGAACGGTTCGAACGATGAACGAACGGAACTAAACCATGCTGGAGACCATGTCGTGGAAGGAGCGTGGGGCGCGGAGGGGTCGGCTTGCTCAGCGTCCTCCCGCATCTGGCCGGTCAACCGACAGTAAGAAGCATATATCTTGCTGACGTTGGATCGGCTCGGACGGTTTCTGCAGCGCCGAAAATTGCACTGATAGTTGCCGCTGTAAATTTTTAAATTTCGAACCTGTAACACGTACGTCCGCAACCGAAATCATCGCCGCAACTTTAACCGAAACCGAAATTCGGTCGACCTCTACTAAACAGTAATGCAAATAAAGGGGATGAATTTTAGCAGCTAAGAATACGAACACAATGGCTTGGTAGTAGCAGTGGAAGCTTACAGAATATAAGAGTTTACCTCGGCGAAAGTAGATTTGGTCATTAAAACCACTGTTCGTGAGTGCAGGTGCTTCAAGCCATCCCATGGCATGTACTGGAACAACTAGCGCTATTGTTATGCTGCTATCTTCCACACTCGAACCAGTGTCGAGAGCCGATCAAAGTATACTTGGGGCATAAATTATTAATGCATGGCCACAAATACCAGAGCCAGATGAAAATCTTAGTCGGACACAGGAGCGATAGAACAGATGCGAGGAAATATATTTGCAAGCCGAAACACACGTACGTAACACTTCTTTTTCATCGCTTACGAGACGAGTAGAGCCAATTGTTTGGTCGCTGGAAGACCTTGCTGATTTGACATTTTAGTTTTGCTGCTCAGGTGGAAAACTTGAGCATTTTTGACAATATATAAACTTGTGTTAGGGCAGTCAGGCAAGAAGATACTTGCGCCAATGCTTCTTCACTTTCTATTCCTTGCAAGGCGATGGCTAAAGACTCTGAAACGTTAAATTATAGAATATTATTGAAACTGCTAGCACCCGTATCATATACTATATAATTTTTGTATTCGTACCTTGATATGCTAATATTAACTCATAATATTATCGCGTATTCTAATATGAAGTTACACGACTTTTGAATAGACTATACAACTTGTGATAGCTTAATACAAAAACGTATCTGAGCATTTATAACATTACGCATTGATTTTATAACATTTTTTCCTCGAAACATTCGCAAACCAAAGGGAGCGATAGCGAATACATTTTATAGAATAGATTACCTGCAAATAGAACACATACATACATAACCTAAATATACATATACTACGATATACATATATGTATACGTATACATAAAAATATACATTAACAGTTAATACACATATACATGTACATTACCTAATGTGTGCATGTGTATACACATATAACGTGTACAAGTTTACATACATGCATACATAGATAGATATACGTACATATAAAAAATATATCTTAAGGAAGTTTACAACTCTTAGATACGCTTTACGAAATGTTTTCAAGAATGAAGCTTTAATTCCCATATAGAAACCGTGGGCGTTTCTAAACAAGCAGCACATGCCTTATGACTCGCACTCTAGAAAGAAAGCTTTCAACATAACGTAATTACTAGCTGTGTTTTCAGAAAACAACACCAATCTTCATCTAGCGTTGATGGGTTTCCACTTTAGTGCTGCGCAGTGAAATACAATAAATAATAGAGCTACAGCACAGCTCGCAGCAGGTAAAACCTAAGAAATATTGACTAACAAATGCTCAACCGAAAGTTCTGCTCTTTGCTCAATAGAGACAGATGGAAGCGCCGACATGTCTCCTATCAAAACGTTCAACAAAGTCGTAACTGGAAAGCATATCTTTCTGATTTAGCGTCTCTGATGCAACGGAGAACAGCTGCTCCACAACCTGGATGCCCATAACATCATGGATGGCGACAACACACTGCAGTCTTTGAGTCCCCTTACCTGTCAGTCAGATGCGCAAAAGATCAGACCATACTCGTACGTGGGCGAGAGGAATGACCACGGTGATCGTCACGGCCATGGTCGAGCGGTTCTGGTGAATGGAGATGCGTACGAGGGTGAGTACAGGCATGGACTTCGACACGGTCTTGGAACGTACACGTTTCACGGTCACAGTGGGACCAAGTACGATGGCGAGTATGTGGCTAACAAGAAGAACGGCATCGGAACCTTCCATTACCCAGATGGCTCCAGGTAAATTTGAGTCTGTCATTTCGTGATCTTGCGCGGATAGCATAATTGTGACGGGCGCAAATCATCTAGCAAATTAATTGATTGTCGAGTAAGGACAAGCAAAAACGAGTGATATTTTTCAGAGCTGTTTTTTTTTCTGCAGGATTATGATTCTGCAATTTCCAAGGAGCGGGCAAGTAAATCAAAAGGGAGGCTTTAGCACCGAGAAAAGACCAGGTACTAAACCATAAAACCAGAAAAGCCTGGGCATTAAACCATAAAATTAGAAAAGCCCGGGTACTAAACCACAAAATCAGAAAAGCATGGGTATTGGACCATAAAATCGCAATCAGGTATTACGAAACTTAGTTACATATATCTTAAGCCTGGGTTGGTGGTGCTTCGTCGGCACTTGGTATCTGGATGGTTTCAATATCCTTCGTGCATAACTGCTACGCATGCAAACGCCTTCAAAATTTTACAAACGATTCAATTATAAACGAACTGCTAGTAATAGCATGTAAGCTGCGAAAGGAAACTGAGTTTGAAACGCGTCTGGCGTTGGTGGAATGGAGGAACTGGTGGATTTCTAACTTCCTGTGATATGAGCATCACTGTGAGGTATTCGGTGCTTCAAGCCACACCAAACTTTTCCGGTAATGTAAATATGCTTCTGAACTTGTTAGTTAGCAGTCATAATGATGTACAGTTCTCACCAGTTCACTAATCTCTCGTGGTCTAGTGGTAAGTGCTCTGCTTTCCACTCCGGCGACCCGGGTTCGATTCTAAGGCACGTTACTGATGAGCCCCACATAGGGCGAAACGCGTCTGGCGCTGGGGGAACGGAGGAACTGGTGACTTCCATAATGAGTTTGCTTTACGAACAAAATTGTAAGTATCAAGGTCGGATGCAGAACAAGCAGAATGACGATTTACAAGTAAGCTACACTAAGCTAATACTACCTTTAAAGCGCTTTCGCGATATAGAAATCTGCCAAATAGCAAAAAATAAAGTTGCAAATGCACAAAAGCTTTAGGAAACGCTTTCCAGATGATGATGAGATTTATAAAGTGCAACCTGATTGTGCATGCGCAAAACCCAAAGCAGGAATTCTGATTCAGGCCAGGTTTAGCATCTAATGAGAAGAACCGCACTTGCAAGATTTTGGACAAAATTTTTACGGGGCCATCAACTGGTTAATATTTTTCATATTGAAGAGCCATGAAATCCAGCCAGGGAGATCAAAGTTGCATCAAAACCGAAGACAAAGACGATATTAAAATGAAGTTCCCATATTAAGTCACCTTGAAAAGGCTGCAGCTGAAGAGAGGGGAGCAATGAACTATGCGACTAAGTTGGTAACACGGTTTGCAGATACTCAAGGACAGGGAAAAATGCCGGCATCACCTCACATCCATGGTCGGAACGCACTTACCTGATCCTCTAAGGTCTAGGACACAACAAACTTATACAAGTGTCGGGCGAATACAGTCTATGAAGTTGTTGTACCTCCTCGACGATGTTTAGCCTAAACTACGAGCAAGAATTAAGACTAATTATTTTCTATGTAGCCTGGTCCATATTTGTTTGAGCAATCAGAAAGTATCAAGTATATATCATACACCTACCGGCATGTGAGGGTATTTCCTCGTCATGTTGGATGGTTTCATTAGTGGGATCACGCTTCCATACAGTCTTCTGATTTAAATATAAAATACGCTAAGTAGTATAGTATACTGATAGTAGTACCGTAAATACTTTCTTCCGTTGTTGTTTTTTATTTTTATTTCTTTTTACTTTTTTTTTAGGTGCATACTTTGCGTCTATCACGTGTAGTGCTCGATGTAGCGGACTTCTAGTGATACTGGCATTCTTTAAAACCGTAAACTTAACCCACTGTTGCCACTCGAGAATGCGTTCGCTCCAGAAGCAACAGTGTCTTTCCATAGTGTGCCATATGATGCTGACAAAGCCAAACGATTCTCTTTCGCTTTCAGGTACGAGGGAAACTGGAAAAATGATAAGCGGCACGGTAAAGGCACATACTGGTACGCAAACGGGGACGTCTACAGCGGCGACTGGTTTGGCGATTGCAGAAACGGTTATGGAGAATATCAGTATTTTGCAGAAGGAATGACTTACAAGGGCACATGGAGGAATGGAAAACGATCGGGTAGGTAGCGCACGCTTGCATCCAAGTTTCGGTTCGTCAAACGTGAAGGATGGTTATTGACTACCACACAATAGTTTCATTACAAACTCCGTCACTTTATAATTTTCCCATTCCGAATTATGTCCAAACATGTTCTTAATTATTCCCCTGAACGAGCGAAGAAACGAAAAGGAGATTGCTTACTTTCCCCAGTAGGCAAGGACGCTATTCTCTCTCTCCCTCTCTTTCTCTCTCTCTCTCTCTCTCTCTTTCCCTCTCTCTGTCTCTACCTCCTTCTCTCTCTCACCCTCTCTATGTAAAAAGCAACTTAGGAATATTGAATATCCTGCATAGTTCAGTCTTTCCTAGCAAACATAACGCAAAAACGAAATACACTGAATTATTTGACAATAAATCAAGGTCGCATGAACTTTGCGACTACTAACTGCATTGTTTGCATAAGACTGAGATTAGTCATAAACAAATTACCATAACGCGCTCAAAAATGCCCAAAAAAAGTCAACAATCTGAACTGCAAGGAACGTCGTCTTAAGGCGCAACTCCATCGGTAGCAGCTTACAACCGGTAATGAATGCAACATTATTATAAGAACTCGCACGTTCTCAAAATTGCATGCTCTGCCTCAAAACAACGGCAACAATAATAGCGACAACAACAACAATAACAACAACAATTACAATAACAACAACACGTCATCAACAATAACAAACGATGAACTTAGAAATGCCCGGAAAGCAATCTAAATGCAGCACCAAAATCTTTATCAGGCAATTATAATTCAACGTGTATATTTTTCGACATAAAAAGAACCGTAACTCGGGCTATGTGCGTTCATTTTAGGCGAGGGCAAAGTCTACTTCAAGGACAACTTCTACGAAGGCCACTTCCGCCACGACACAATGCTTGGCCCAGGAAAATACATATTCAAGAACGGCTCGGAGCAGATTGGCGAATACGTCATTGAGCAAAGTCGAAGACACAACGCAGTCAATGGCAGGGAAATAGAATTCGTGACGGAATGGAGGTGCAGGGAATATATTCACGGCATTCAGTGAATGGACAATCCGTTTGCACCCGGAAATAAACGGCCGCGGTCAATTCTGAAAGATGGCGGCTGTACAGGAAAACCTGTACAACGCCAAGGGAAAGCACGGCTGCTGATGGAAGCGAGATATACCTGAATTTATGTTCTTATTTATGCTCCAACCAATCGAATTTTACGGTTTACGTATAGAAAGAAATTAATGAGGATACGACTCATTTTAGACCTCATCAGAAAACCTATGGTAAGCTGTTTTTAACCTCCTACTGGCGGTATAAGACACATTACAAAACGATTCCGATTCGGTGTACAGTTTTAATCTCAAAGCATTTGCTTTCGGTCGAAAATGCATCAGCATCAACAGAAAATACATCTCTCAATATGTTACGGAATTCAGTAATTTGCTAACTCCCAAAGAAAGGCGAGAACTAAAGATGGTGATCTGAAAACATATATGAGAAACTCACTGAAAGACCGTGTCAATCGTAAGGGAAAAATGAAAGAGACAAAAAATGCTGATGCCGCATGAACAAGAGCAGGTCAAAGAGTGACAGATACGCGTGTGCGTATGTGCGAGTGTGGTTTTATGTCCAATGTGCGCGTTTCGCGTGTCCGTGGGTGCGTGTGTGTGTGGTTGGATGTCCGTGTTGGCTACTGCACTAGATCCGATGCCCATGAATGACATCGATCTTGATTGACTGGTCTTGTTGTCTCGACCGGTGCTGAAGAAGGATTAATACAACACCTGCCTAACTAGCGTGGATGCATGGGTGGGGCAACGGTAAACAGTAGGACAACATTTACCAGAGGCATACCTTGAACTTGCGGATGTGTCCGACTTCCTGCTCCACACGCAGCAACATCGATTCGGACTGCTTGAGTCAAAATAAGTGCGTCACTTTTCTGTTGATGCACATCTCCGTGATTTTTTTTTTCTTTTCTTCGAGGGTAGGCTGAGAGAAAGAAGCGCGTTGAAAAGAGTTGGACGGGCATCGCGAGAAAACTCTTCCAGACGCGCGCAATTCAAACAGGCTGAGAAATGAGAAGTCAGCCATTCCCTCGGGGTAGGTTTTGAGAGCGCGAGCAAAAACAAGACGCTGATCATTTGTAGAATTGATCATGCAGATGTATGGCCATGCTGCCACCCGACATAAACTGGCATAAAATTGAAAGCGAAATTACCGCGGAAAACGGCTTGGTGTTAGAAACATTAAGGGCAAAGAAACAGTCTCTTATTATCAGTCGGCAAACCTACAAGCGTTGCTTGCGAATGTGCTTGTTGTAAATACGTCCCTTCTAGAAAATAGCCCGCCTGGGAAAGAACACTGACTGATGTCAAATCTATCAAACGGAACTATACCTCGGAAGAGTGATGTATGGCTGTCCGGCAGTTGCGAGAGTTGTACAACTAATTGGACCCGCAAATTAAAAAACATGCAAAGAAATAAATTAATGTAGCTTACCGTGCAGCCGCCATCTTGAACGTTACGGTATGTCACGATATTCGGACCAATCGCCGGCAGTGGAGTAAACGCTAACTTAACGGAAAGTCACGCCGCCGGTTGCGAGAGTCGATGTCACCTGCGTTAAGTTTTACTTAAAGGCACGCCGCAGAAGAACGCCAGACACACGCAAAAGACTATATCACTGTTAAAAAATACATATTCCGAGAATTCTCTTGCCTCTTCATACCTATCGAATCTATACTCAAAAATTCGGACTAATTTTACACTGATAACCAATAATTGAATAGATGCACGGCAAGAAAGATCCAGGTACCAAGTACTATGTATACGATATGATAGAAGTCACCCGAACTAAGCGAACATTCAGAAAATATTGTAACGCATTGAAATATTCTTGACATGCCAAACGGACGCAGCGATCTGCCAAATACAATCCATTTACAGTTAAGTAACTAACACGTCTGGCAAAAACCTGAATAACTTCACAGTTCCAAAAATCCAATGAATGCGGAAGCATGTGTCCAATGTTCAAAATATTTGACTACAAGCGACCATGCTGATGCTGCACTGGTAAAATTAAACGAAGTACTAGAAAACACACACCCAAAGTTCATACTTTCGAGTGATGTGATTCCCATCAGTCGATTTGCTCAAATGTCTAGCACATTCAGCATAAACCAATACACATGTCACAAAACGAGAGCACACTCTACATTTTCCAGCGCCGCGTCAAGGGCACGTGAGAGAATAATTAGACTACACAAAACTATGCTCCAAGAAAATGAAATAAACAAACTGATGAAGGGTTGGGTGACGTCGACTATCTTCTTACTCCCAGGCGGTAGCTAAGAGAACTCATGAACTTACGAAACTTTCGCAACAAAGGTCTAACACCTGAAAACTGCCATGCTGATGAAACACTCAAAAGCACTTCAGATCCTCCAGGAAAACATAACACATCCTTCCGTTTTAGAACCTAACAATGCATCATCTCAAGACATAAAAATATCCCCCTCCCAACCCCCCCCCCAAAAAAAAAACATATATGTAAAATAAAGAAGCGAGTTAAATCAAATCTTTCTTCCTCTTCGAGCCCAAACCACTACTGCTTTTTCCCTCCTTGGCTCGCTGGTACAAACTTAGCAGGTGGGACGCTTGGATCAGTTCCTCTCGCCGCTGGACTTCATTCATGGCTGCATCGAGCATAACGCGACCGTGCTCCGCGTCTACACGGAGTACATCGACAAGAACGCCCAAAGGCGTTTCCGCAAAACTGTTCAGCTCGTCCGTTGAAAGCGTGAGAATGACGGCAATATTGCGAGAGACGCCCTCTAACGATAGTTTGTCAAGAACAGAGAGACGACCCGGGGCGTGAGTACGAATTTCTTGGCTCTCCGTTCTTTCTAGACCTAGATTAGAAACTCCGATGCCTCCATCTGTAGAATCATAGAGAGTAGACTCTAGATGAAACATGCAGCAAAGACATCAGCATTAGTTCGGGAATTCATCACTTCAACATGGGAACTCCTATATGCAAACGGAACTACTTGGCTTTAAGCTAGTAATAGAAAAGCTTAATAAAAGTAATTAAAATTACACACCTAAATATGAGGATATATATACACACACGATACATGTAAGTGAATATCCAAATCCGTAACAATGTTCCTCTCGAATACAAAGAATTTCCACAATGATGCTGCCTTTACACGTCACAGGCAAGCGAACACCTACACTAAAATGTTCAAGACGAATGCGCATATATACTAAATAACACAAGCATATAGCGACTAAACCAAACGGCACACGTATATGTAACTAGACAAAAAAAACTATAGAATCAGATATTCTAAGCATAATTACCTGAATTGCCGGCAGGCTTCAAATACAACTTCGTGTTAGCAATTAGAGTAGCAAAATATTCCTCGTCGTCTACTTCAGTGTCATCCTCCGCCAGATATACATGTAATGCAGAGGGTGCGCTTGAAATGCCTGCAACAATATGGCGTCAGCGGAACAATATGGCGTCAGCGGTGGAATAAGTCATAAGGAAACTAACGACAGCTTCATACATTACGATCTGACATACCCAATATTGTAACCAGAATTTTCTGCAAAAGCGGAGTTAAAAAAGTGAACACCAAATACGGGCTATATGAGACACGTAACTAACACATATAGACAAGAGACATATTCAAGCACTGGAGCGACGTCTCCATAATTACACATACCATCTCGTCTACTCAACGAGGAAAAGAAGGAATGATGTACCGAGAGCTGCACCATTATTGTGCTGAAATAAACCAATGGCTGATGAAGTCTGGGCAAAACTGGGCAAAGTCAAAAATGCCCAGAGGAAAACTTGAATGATAGCATAAAGAATCCTGCGTCCAAACCAAATCCAAACCAAATCCATCCCTTTCTAAACTAACCTAAACCTCAGCAAAAACTCGAGTAAAATCTCCAGAAAATCTCCAACAGGACAATCAGGGTCAAGGTCTTGATGGATTACAGCAACTGCGCATAAAAGAGGTTGCTGCAATAACAAGACGATTTCACTAGAAATCACGAGTACCGACTGCCAAAGGCAAACTTACATAGACATGACACAGCCTTCTCCCGTAACTCCTGCAAGCTGGCCGCTACAATGCCTTTGAACCTCCTATCCGATTTGGCGATCTTGAATGGGCGCGAAGCAGAAGAGGAAACGTAATGCTCCATAGTGTTGCCCAAGATCCAGAAACAACCACTTCAAACTGTCATCCATAAGCACACGTACCATCCTCCATTTTTAAGAATTAGGTAACCCAACACGTTTTCCGTTGGTCATTCCAACACAATCAAACCTGCGACATAAATATCTAGGTGAAACTAAAAGCATAAGGAATTAAAACTTATATTGGAGGTTTAATATAGAAAACACCGCATATTACAGCATCTCAAAAACAAATATAACCCAGAAAGAAAAAAAATCAAAGACATCCTGAGCATTGAAGAGCAATCAACTCATGAATAAAATGGTGCAAGACATCATACAAGTATAGCATCTTAATTATAAGCCGGTGAGCACATACTTGCTACTTAAAAAAGAAAACATTTTTTGTTCTATCTCCGTGGCGAAACAAAAAGCCTTAGGAGTTCTAGTTCACGGTTACTTCAATTTATCGCGGTTTATCACGGTTAGTTCAAGCGTATTTTCCAAACAGTAGCTTCCTAAAACTAAAGCCAAGTAAATCGAAGTAAATAGAATTCAATTCATCAGACTGCCATGCGTTGGTACCGTCGCGCGGACAACAGCAATCCTTCTCCTTATTCCATTCGCAGAAACTATCATAGTTGCAAATGCCAAGGCTATTCCTTTCTTGCCCAGGCTCTGCTTATCCGTCTGTCTGCATGTTTGTCTGTCTGCCTGTCTTTCTGGCTGCCTGGGCGTCCGGCCTTACCATTTCCGGTGAGAAGCTCCGACAACAGCCACGTTGTACCTGTACAGTCAGCCACGAGTCTGATCTGAACCTGTATGCACATTACTATAAGAAATACAGCGACGGAGTTCGCTTGCCACGCTGCATTAAGGACAATATTTTGCTGAAGGACCCGGCGATACAGATGGATCCACAGATCACTCCCTGGAGCGCTAGTTGAGAAAGGAGAGACCACTAGTCCAACGCTGACTCGGAAACAGGTTGGGAGAAGAAACTAAGCTCTACGCCATGACAGTGAGTGCGCGCGGCTCAAGTTAATAAGCCAACTGCAATTAGTTCGAAATACGTTTATCCGCTCGCTACTTTTTAATATGCGCATTCGTTATTCATCACACGTGCTTTCCCACAAGATCACCACTTTACGGCTGCTCGAATCATCTATCGAATTTAGTAGCACTCTGTTCGAATTTTACATAAAAACGTTCCAGCATATACCAAGGTGAAATCCCGGAAATCCCCGAAATCGTATCTGATTCGATACGACCATTCAGGATGTGCCTTTTTCCCGAAAAGCGACTTGCGGACAGTATTGCTTTGCGTCCAGCACGAAACGAAACCGACTGAAGTATGTTAGTTGGACCTTTAACTCGGTGGAGCAACGTCCTGCAGTGTACGCTTTTGGAAATGCATATTGATGTTGTTGCTGTTGTTGTTGTTGTTGTTGTTGTTGTTGTCGTTGTTGTAGTTGTAGTTGTTGTTGCTGCTGCTGCTGCTGCTGTTGTTGTTGTTGTTGTTGCTGCTTTTGCTTTTGTTGTTGCATACAAAGAACTACAAGTCACTCAGTATAACTGTATGTAACCAAAGAAATAATTCTGCATTTTCTACAAAATTCAAAGCCCAAGTACGAAAACGGCAACATGCTTGAATAAAAAATAACAATACTTTGATGGCTCTCAGTCGCATTCAGAAAGACACCAACTGAGTATTATAAGGAAGCTAATCCAAGTTTAAAACAACAAAACAACAAATTTAAGCAAAGCCTTGCCACACAGCATTGAATCCAGCCATCCTGTACAAATAACAGCAGCTACTGCCAAACTAGGAAACCTAACCTAATATCAAAATCTTTAGGTTTCTCCCATAAGATAATCATGTAAATATATGCAAAAAGTGCAGAAATGAGCAGTTTATGCAAAGTTCGAACAGCCAGCCTAGCCTAATACCAACATAATTAGACTTTCTCCCAATAGATAATCATGTAAACGTATGCGAAAAGTGCAGAAACGAGCAGCCTATGTTATGTTCTAAAAGCCTGTACACGACAAAACTTCCGAGCTTTCCAAGGAGTGCAGTGCCGCAATACTATGCACCAACTTACTAAACTATTCAGAAGGAGTGTAACATCAAGCCCAGAGAGTTCCTCAAATTTCCGTCCACATCGAAAAAAGCTCTCGCTCCCTGTCAGTCTTGAAAACCGGACAAAACTTGACCCTAACAACGTCACTAAAACCTTCCGAACACGACGGCTCCTGGAACTGACTCTTGTACATATTATAGCCGACATCCGGCACGCGTCGATGCTTTCCGTCGCTAACGACTTGTCGATACTGGTTCATATGCTTGGCCACGTCAATAGAAACATCCAGCAGTAAGCACCTTACTGGGACGCCTGCTTTCACCGCGATTTCCACGTAGCGCTTCCGAGACTCCACAGACGGATTCGTATTATCGATGACGACACTTTGCCTCTTCGCAAGACTTTCAGCAGCCACTTTCAGACACTTCTCTTGAGTCTTCCGGGTGTCCCGATTGATCACGACATAGTTTGACTTTTGAAAATACATTTCAGACAGGGATGATTTGCCTGACGCGGGTGGACCAACCAGAATCACCATTTCAGTGCTCTGAAACAAAAATTTTTAACCCACGCAACACATACCACAGTTAATAATACTTAATGATAAAACATCATAAAGAAATATATTTCACAGGCTCGATTAGAACGAGTGCTGAGATAAAGCCACAGTAGGAGTAGTCTTGTGCTCGCTGTAGAACATAGATGAAACGCCTGTACTAAAATGCTTGCTGTTCACCACCACGTCACTTTGATCTCGCCACATACCACGTTACAAACTCGTGCCGCTTATATACTCAATATAGAAAGTAACCAAATGACCCACTTATGTCTTAACAATAGAAACACAAACAGAAAGTAAGCACACGAAACTGATTAATAACGCACGCAGAAAGTAACGCACGCTAAACTCCTTTCTTAAGGAAGTTCCTAAGGTCGTTTTCGACAATATACTAATATACCAATACCAATATACCACTCATGCCATGAAACCCTTTAATTTTCTCTGACCCGTCTAGGAGCAGAAGATATCCTTCGTGGACAATTCACGAAGCACACCATCACTTGCCTACAATCAGGATCCCTGGTGATAATGCTGTAACATGAGTGAACCACGGTTAATGACAGCCGTGCATGTTATCGGTATTTTTACGATTGTGTCATTTGTAGTCGCTTGTACGATTGCAGTACGATTAGTACGATTAGTACGATTGTGTCATTTGTAGTCGCTTGGTTGCTAGGCGTATCCATACTCCTTGCTATTTTACGAGCAGTTTCTTCTTTTACTTGTATTTTTATTACGGGCCAGGTTTCGTATAAATGTACGTCTAAATTTTGTATAACTCAGTCTACAACAAGAATCTATTCGAGACCACTGAGCTATCTTCCTGTGTACTTTCTACTCAGATCTACTCTCTCAGCAATCTCATTGACTACGAAAACCTATTCGGAAAGCACATCAAACCTTTGAAGGCAGCGATGCCAGGTTGGTGTTGAGACTCTCTGCGTCAGCCAGGATTTGCTTTGGACTGACTGACTCCCACTCAAACTTGGGGTAAGGCTTTGCGCCATCGAAGAACTCTTCCGGAGTCAAAAACGCCACGCCAACGTTAGCGGCAAACTTTCGATCGCTGCAGGAAAAGTCCTTCTTTTTGCCTAGAAAAGAAAAAATTAACAATTCTCACCACTTTCTGATCTTCACGTAACCTGATTTCCTTAGTCGGAAGACATAAGCTTTTTTCCAAAATCGCATATCGCAAATATGTGCGAAATTCGCGTGTTTCTAGAGTTGTCCAAGTACTTTAGTCAGTCTCCGGTCACACTCGATTTTCCAATATTTTGCTTATGGAAAGCAGAAATTTTTCCAATATCTTGCATATGAAAACCAGAAGTTAGTCACAACAACTTACACTACTGTTCTAAAACCATGACCTCTTCCATAAAAATTATGGCGCACTACCCAGGTCACGTTATATCACTATACAAAACAAAGATCAAAACTTCGATTTACCTCTTGAATGAATAGGTTGAGTGAAGAATAGGATGAGCGAATGAACAAGATGAGGGAATGAATAGGGCGAGTAAATGAACATTAAGTAAGTGAATGAATAGTGTTCGAAATTTTAAAGCCACACACAATGAAACAAGATAGCGCTCCGGACTATAATAAAAGAAATTCTCCTTTGGGTATTTACTCCAGGCCATGGAACTGAACCTATTAAACTCTATGATCTAAGGCTTCATGACAACAGCACAGAGTGGCAATTTAACAAGCTACTGAACAGCGCAGGGTTTGCAAAAACCATGGAACTTGGGTTAAACATTCCATATTTACTGCTTACGTACAAATGCATTCACGGAATCATTTGCAATATCGAGGCAATCACATATTTTTCATCTTATTCGACGCAATCGGTAGACCTTGGCAACACTCACTATTCTAGGCATGGTGACTCGAATGATGCCTTACGAAACATCGTATTTTCAGTTAAACTTTTACAGCCTGGCAGTGCTCACCTCACAGGCGTCTTCGACTAGTCCAGTCCGTTTGTAATTACTCGGGTACTTACGCCGCTGAGCCCCGTGGGGACGTATGCCCGCGTCAAGCCAGGCCGGACCGGGATATGAACTCGCGCCACCCAAGATCTTCCAGAGTAAAAGCATGAGTTCGTCCAAGCAGCCATAATAATCTTTTTTTAAGCATCGTTTTAGTCGTTAACTTATTACAATATGCAAGACGGTTCGGGAAGGTCCATCCAGCAGCAGCTTTTCTGAGATGTCAGCTAAACTTCAAGATCAGTAGAGGAGCTGTTTCTTCTACAGTAAATATGAAAACTAGCGCGGATAGCAACTTCCAACATCTTGCTCGTGACTCAATCGACGAGAATATCTCTGAAGGATGCGGTAAACCGGAACCAGGAAGGTCAACGCACAGCTTCACGTTTCGCTTTTTATTCGGCGAAGGCGATGAATGATAGTGTGTAGTACAGACTTGCGTCGCTACAAGAAGCGCTCAAACGCACACTTACAAAAAGAAAACACGTGACGTTGCGTCTGAAGATCCCCACAGAGCTCGCAATTTCCATCAGATTGTACCCAGCGCTTTAAGATCGATGAATTTGCAATACTAAATATGAGGGCTCTGCGACAAAAGCAAGTCATATTGTTTGGAAGCTTTGAAACGACTTGCCAGTTGGAGCGATTGGCTAGTGCAAACTTTTTGAACGTGCGAAATTATTACTTTGCTCTTTGAGCCTCCCAAACGCTTCCGTTTTCTCATCAAGCTTTTTGCAAACAACATCGTTTTGTCTCTGCTTTAACCCGGAATTTTTCGACGATGGTGCTGGTAACCCTGTCCACAATTCGATTCGTTTTAGAAGTTAGAAATTAATAATAAAAACAGTAGTAATAATAATGTTAATAATTTGCAATTTTTTTAAGATTATATTTATCACTTTTACCACGGCACATTCTGCAGACCTCAGCACCACTCACTATTCTAGGCATGGTGCCTCGGATGATGCCATCTTGGACATCGCCTTGTTTAGTCAAACTTCCACAATCTGACAGTGCACACCACACAGCCTTTTACTCCTGTAATTACGCCGCAGAGCGGTACTCATTTTAACTAATGTGAGGGTACGCATGCCTGAGTCGAGCACGGCCAGGCCGGGGTTCGAACCCTCTCCGCCATAATAGTGAGGTTGCGATTCGCGCTTCTAGGACGACGACGTTGCGCATTTCGAGGTCTGGACTCCACTTTTAATTACTCGTCGTCCTCGAACTGTAACGTGGTTGCGATTCAGTGTGTTGACGACGCTCAGTAACCATAATGGTAGCGCGAGCCATCCACTGATCTATATAATAACATATTATAGATCAGTGGAGCTACAACACAAGCGCCCGAACCACGATGCCCCTGCCTA
>QQSS02036999.1:0-18746 GCA_003687565.2 Craspedacusta sowerbii | reverse complement strand
ATATCCATGATGCATAATTTACATGTTGTAAATACCACAGAGGATGGAGTATAAGAAATTCAAATGTTTCCATTTCTGTGAGAAGGAAGCGTCCGCCTAGCCGAGGCTTATCAGGTTAAAGACGCCACCTCATCGCTACCGTCGCCATCATGTTGTATCGGAAAGAGCTACTGCGTTCACTAGGTAGCGTTGCTCAGCATAGATTTTAACGAATTTCGTAGGGATATTCAGCGAGAGTACCTTGTAGGACGAGGGAATGACCATGGTTGCGATCAAGCGACATCATGGCTGTTTTGTCAGGTACATACTAGCCTATGCATCGAGTCGCAATCTTTATGTAGTGTGCTGCGAAGAGGCGTCAGTAGCGCATGCGTGTTATGTCGCTTTGATAATCAAATTGTTTTTTTTTTTCAACATTGGCTGTGAATTGGCTGTTATATTGTAGTAGTGAAGCTGGTGCTCACTGGAGTCTTCGCGTTAAAGAAAGTTCTGGTCGTTTTTGCCGTGTCTTCCGAAAAGTTTCCAAGAAATTTTGGATATGGTGACGTTTACTTGTTCGCTCATGCAGTTCTTGTTGCGAGCGATTTAGGTAAGACCTCCAGACATGTAAAATCCTGCATCAAGGATCGTGTGGGGCAATAGCGGCTCAACCCTTAAACCCTTTTTCCGTGAAGTCCGTTATTGTATTCTGCGCAGTTGCTACTTGGCGTGTGAATGGAGGGCTTCCTTCGTGCTTAGGGAATCTTCTTTGTGTTTGGATTTCTTTATACCTCCGAAGGTGGAATCGAACGTAGAGCCCATTAAGCCGATGGGCGCCAGGCGCCGCGACGAGTTTTCGTTGAAGGAGATAATTTGATGTCAATCTGAAAAATGATATATGTGATACTGCAGTGCCAAAATTTAGCTGGTATTTGAGGCAATGCATTAGCTCATATGGAAGAAAATCATATTGGATTAATTATTTTCGATGCATAGTTAAATCCAGTTGGATTGATTAATTTTGGAATTAGTATGTAATATAATAGATTTAATGCATTTCCAAGCTGAGTGTTGCAAACGCGTGCACCGTTGGATTGTTCTAGAACTGTTTAGTAGTGCTATTTGAGCCGGAGGTTTCGGCAGTTGTATCATCTGTGAGTGAAATATAATCTCTGAAAATGCAACACTAGGCATTGAAAAACTTAAAGGGGATTCCTTTCTGAGAACCGACAAGATGAAACGTATTACAATGGCGCTCCTATTAGTTGGGCCTCTATCCTGTAAGATTGCAAAGGTGTGAAGCAGTTTTGTGAAGCCACTTATCTGTCACGTTGGTTAAGATCAGACTTCTTTAACCCATGACCCATGGTTTTAACGCTTCAACTTCATAACATGGCTTTGCGTAAATCCGAAGTAGGAAGATGGCCGTGGTCATTCTTTTCGATGAAATGGCGCGCCGACTGTGTAGAAATGATGGTTTCGAGCCTTTCGGGGCCTATGCAATGTTTTCATTGTCCTGCTTGTGTAGATCCTACCTCAAGACACCTTGGAGCTATACTTGGTGCGGTCATCGGACTGGTCGTAGCCGTCGTTGCGGCCGTTCTCGTGGTGCGTTTTTACAAGCGGTACCATCACTCCCACCATGGCTACGTGCAGATGCCGCCGAGCTACGGTGCGCTGCATGACCCATCCCATGATCCGCCGCTGAAGCAGACCGCCGAATCCCAGCCGAACGGATATTACCCGTCTAGTAGTGGCCATCCAACAGGCTCTGCCCCGAACTCCAATGCATAAAGTATTGTGGTATTCTAGACGATAGCAGCTGGTGGAAGGTATGATTATGTGAAATTTCGTTTGTTTGCGAGTTGATGTCTAGCGACCAAAGCGCTCATGCTGTGTCCTGCCAAACGAATCTCTCAAGAATCATGCGGTGAGGATTTTCTCTGTCCTTCCGGGTGGCCATCTGAAGCCTAGTTGGCAAACGGTCACCTGTTACTATAGAGGATTGCTTACCCCCACGAAGCCGGCAGAGCTCATGATCTTCTTCAATTGCTTGGCAGCAAGTTTAACTAAGTCTAGTAGTAAACTATATAGTACTTACCGTGATTAAGTGTGTTCAATTGGTAACTTTTCTTCGTGCGGAAAGTTTCTTTTCCGGCCTGATCTATGAAGCTAACGAAGCACGTATGCCAACCAAATTTTCCCAAGGGTGAAAGTTTCTTAATAGCCGAACCTTGCACAAGCAAGCAAATTTTTCCAGGGGTGAAAATTCCTTAAGAGCCGAACGTTGCCTGAGCAAACATGTGCAAACTAGAAAGAAAAGCTTGCCTTCCATACGGAACTGCTGGAAGGTAGCAGTTGCTGAAAGATTTTTTGTCTACGACTACTCATCATGCGAGAAGATGTGGGTCTGTGCGTCTGGATATATGTCTGTCTGTGTGCGTCTGTGTATGTCTGTTTACGCAACTAGCAGCCGCACAAGTTTAGGCGTAGCCCCTTCAAAAGGTTTTATTTCAATCGCACGCAAAGTGTTATACTTGCAGCTGAATTCCTGGTTGTTCCATTGTTATTAACTGTTAGTAACGTTGTTTGTCCCTTTCGCTCCCTTGCAGCTCGTGCATCTTAGCCTGTAACTCAGACCGCAGGTTTTCCTTGAGCGTTGTTGTTTAGGTTTTTCCGCAATGTTTTTTGTGTCAATAAGCGTCGATTCTATTCCAATCCTCTAAATTTGAACGCCGTGATGCCATCTCGCAATGCTGAATTCGTACCTTGCATTTGTTATTTCAGAATTCCTACAGCGCTCTAGTAAGCGCCTCTAACCGACTGTTTTGAGGCTTATCCTTTTGGTACTCCCTTGCTGTTGGTGTTGGTACCTGCTCTTGCTGACCTTCTCGTTGACATGCTCGCTGGTTCAGTTTGGCAAGGGCTGGGGCTATTTCAGGCCAACAGCTGCGGAATGTTTGTGCTTGTGAAGTGCCATCTCCTTGGGGCACGTGCAGGCACGGTGGTTCGCTAATCTGGGGCTGCTCTCATACGACGCAGCGCATGTGAATGTTTCTTATGATGTTTCTATTGGTTTGTGTCCGTTTACGTTAACTCGGTTTGTATAAGAAACGTCATGTTTTCCAATGATATTCCCATTGCCTGGTAAACGTTTATGTAAAGTCGGTTTAGATAAGTAACGTCGTGTTTCCTATTATATTTCTATTGCCTGGTGAAAGTTTAAGAAAGCTCGGTTTGGATGAGTAACGTCATGTTTCCTATTATTTCTATTGACTAGTGAACGTTTATAAAACGTTTATGTGAACTCGGTTTGGATAAGTAACGTCATGTTTCCTATTGTCCAATGATATTCCTATTACCTGCGCGGTCGAAGATGTTGGTGAGCTCTCGATGAGATTTGAGACGGGCGTTTTGATCAACTTTGACATTTCCGAAGCAGTATCTTTCGGGCAGTTTGCTAACAGTGGCAGCTAAGTTTAAACTGACAAATAATG
This sequence comes from Craspedacusta sowerbii, assembly GCA_003687565.2. Classification (NCBI taxonomy): domain Eukaryota; kingdom Metazoa; phylum Cnidaria; class Hydrozoa; order Limnomedusae; family Olindiidae; genus Craspedacusta; species Craspedacusta sowerbii. The sequence goes on along the minus strand of QQSS02036999.1, from coordinate 15,270 downwards.
TAACGCTTGCTGTTACGAACTCAGCAGCAAATTTTCGCCCTCTGGTCGTGCTCGTCTATTTGTAGATGTGCGGGAGAATCGGGAGTTGCTGTCTTTGCTACCTTGCTTGTTGATGTCTGCATCGTGAGCGCCACGTTATTGCGTAAACAGCGGCTTCTGTTGCGCCCAATCGTGGATTCAAATTTGAAAGAGTGACGCCGCGTCTGGCGACTTTTTTTCGCTCTTGTATTATGTTTGTAGGCGTGCGTGGGGGGATCGGGGGTTGCTTTCTTTGCTGTATTTTTGATTGTTTATGTCTGCATCCTTTTGTTGCTGCGTTTTTACGTAGGCAGAGACTCTTCGCTCCTTGTAACTTTTTCTTGCTTTGGTATTAACCCGTCATGTGTTTGGTGTGCGTTGTTAGGTATGGTTGTGATGTTCAGATCCCGGACGCGGACAATTATGGCCAAAGTTGTGCCTGGCCGATGATTGTGGCTTGTTCTTTTTTCTAGCGAGTGCATTTTTTTTTTACCTGATGCCGCGTGTTTAACTTTGATGCCTGTCTGCAGGATGGTTCAGATAGGTTTATCTGATTTCAGAGAACGCTGAACTTCTTTGGCAGTGCGTTTTTCTTGGAATAAAATTTATTTTTATATGGGACCGTTTTGGTAAGCATTTTTTTTTTACGAATGTCGATCATTTCAGTTCCCTTCTTGGGCCAAAGCCCTTTTTTACGTGCGCTTGCAAATCGTACTTCTAAACTGCCAAAGGTATGCATTGTACCGTATAGTTACGTAACTGTGATAGCGCAGCACTTAGTCAGTAAAGGATTAGCTGGAATTGAGTTTTCTTCGTTGCAACTGAAGGTGAGTGGCTTTCTAATGAACGCTACTGTTATTTTATTTAACTTAAACTCCTCGGACAACCTATTGCAGGTTTGTGCGTTCTTAATGATTGCTTCGTGCGCGGTGAAACCAAAAAGTTCATGGGCGAATAAGGCTTCGATGTCTTGCAGCAGTCTACGCTCTTATGGTATTAATTAAGAAAGCTTGCGGTTTTTTAAGGCTCTTGGCCTTAAAGCACTGCGATCTATGTTCGTGATGTGCGTCTGTTAATTGTAGTTGTAAGAGTAGTGCGTGCCAGGGCCAGAGATTTCGCTAAAGATCCTTGAGTCATGAGCGCAGTGGCGTGTATTTCCGAGGTAGAGAGGCTCGTGCCTCTGCCGAGGATTTCGTAGCCTAGGTTATGCATATTCAAGCGGTATCGTAGCTCTGTTTGCTGTCTATATGACGTCTTAATTTGGATACATGAGGTCATTTTTTATTTATCGAAAGTCGGGAATTTCGTATGACTTTATGACTTATAAGCTTGTCTTTAAGATTTGTTTATTTATTGGGACTTGGAAATCTAAATCCCTTTTACGTTATGCGACAGGTGTCTTTGTAGATACCTTCTTATTGATCGCAGTCTTAAGTCAGTGTTTCGTTTTCGTTTTACACAGCTATGAAGGTCCAGATACTGTTTTTGGAATCGCTGTGGCGATGAAATATATTTTTAATCAAGTTTGCGGTTTTGTGTTATTGTCGCGGACTTACTGCGCGTATTTGATTTCTGTAATGCTTGTCTGGTGAGGAACTGCGACTACTGCGTTGGAAAACTCGGTAGTAATTTCTGTGACGTTAAGGTCGCTTGATTAAACCATCTTTGGACCAAGCGATCATGGAACTAAGAGAAAGGAGAAACACGAAACTTTAGAAGTCACATCTGCGAAAGTCAAGGTACATCACTCGACTCTTTCACGTTGAACTGCTGTTTAACCTTCACGTTTGGGTATGTGACTTTCAGTAATCTTTGGTTTGCTTTCTTTAATAGTACGTTTGGTCTAAAGATGGTCCAAGAAAAGACCATAACTGTGTTCCCAGTCTTGGTTGAAATTTCACGCTGAACGTCTCGTCACAAGCCAATAGATATGTTGGGTGAGATTGTTCAAAGAAAGTGGACTAATCGTTACTCCAAAAGGACTGATTGTTCGTGGATCATGTGGGGCTTGGACGGAGGGAGCAACTGTTGCACGCGTATCAAGTAAATAGTAATAAGAACACTGTAAATATGGTAAGCACTTCAAATACTTACCCCAGTGCTTGGAGAGTTTTTCAGCCTGCAATATCTAAAGGCCTCCTGTCCTGTAATGGATAGGTAGACCTAAAACTTCTTTCGGTATTATGAAAAAGGCGCAGGAGGTAAGGTAAGGAAACTGCCGCTCCAAAAGTAGTGTTGGTGCACAGGCCAAGTAAAATTCGGGCATCTATACGCCCATTGTGTACGCTCCGAGTTTTGGCGACCACTCACGAAGCGAGAACTACTGGCATGTAAGTATTCGAAACGGCATTTCCAAAATTTTCGGGAAGTCCTGAAATAGTTGGACGTGACATAGAAAAAGCTCTATCAGTTTCCGCATACAGCAAAAAAAAAATTGTAAATGTAAGATGTTTTAATTCGATTGAGAGAGACATGTAGAAAAAGGCCTGGATAATATTTCATGTAGTTGGTGGTGTATTAGTGGATCAATCAAAAGTCTTTATGTGCTGCATGATCTCCTAATAGCAAAGCCTGGGGCGAATTTGTTTAGATATTTTCAAAATTTAAATTTCAAGAACGAGCGTTTGCATAGATTGCAATACAGCGCATGCCAACGGATAATTTCTGGAGTACCTCAAAGCTCCATTTTAAGCTCCTTATTGTTCGACATCTTTCAGCACACGGCCGTAAAGAGTCCAACCTATCTGTTGACTGGGCATTGTAAGTAATCGTGAAAAAACTCCACTTATTATACGTAACCAAAGGTAAACATGTACTTCTTAGCATAAAGCTGCACGTCAAAGGCATAATCTGTAATGCAAGATCGGTATGCGTGATGCTGCTCAATGCGTTCTTGAGACTTAAGTCAAACCTATCACATGTTAGCCAAGAAGCACTGATTGAAAGCTATGCATACTCTTATTTCAACTACTCCTCTCTAGTGTGGCACTTCACTTCAACAGTGTCGTCATCCAATATTAAAAAACGAAAGAGCATCCCTTCGTTTCATATACAGACACTACTACGGTAATGGGCATTAACAGCTTGCGATGACCTCGTAAGTAATCAATAGAAGTTCGACTCTTTCTTACATTATGCTAAGAAGTTACCTAAACGATGAACACATGAACCCATAGTACATAACTGAAATTTTTCTATTGCCAACAAGTGCTTGCCTAGGTATTCCTAAACCTAACATGTAACTAAGTTGCCTTTGGTTACTCCTAAGGGGTTTGGAACGCACTTCCATAGAATGTTAAGTCAAGTTCCAAAGAAGGTCTCTTCAAGTTAAATATTTAAAAAATTAAAATGGCTCCAGATGTTTTTGCGATGTATGCAATTAGAGTTTCTGACTTCGGAAAGGTATGTGGACTAAATGGTTGGTCTGTTACAAGACTACCTATTGCAAATCCTGAAATTGGGCATGTTTAAAGATCTTTTTCGGTTTCATTAGCTCTTCCCTTGGTTAGCTAGATGATCTTTTATTTTGATGCCTTAATTTTTATTGAAGAAATAAGGACCCTCGACGGGTAAATCTTCAAGGCAAAGAATAAAGCTAATAATTTTTGTGACGTTTCGTGAAGGGTTGACCCACTGAGCTCGACTGTTGATTGTGTTCCTCGATGCGTTGGTGAAGGTGGCGTGTTATCATGCCTTTATAGCCAACGTCGTACTGGCCATATTGAAATTTATAAGTAAGGCATTGTTGACTCAAAATCTTTGACATTTCTGCCTTTGGTCTAAAACTTTCGCCAAATTTTCTTCTCGATTAAGCTGAAGCTGTTTTAGCTCGACTTCGCCGATGTGACTCTGGAGATGTGTGCTCTGCTTGTTTATGATTTTCGTTTTTTTTTTTTGTTATTATTGTTATTGTTATTATTTTTTTGTATTCTTGTAGTCTGACGATGGTCTAAGAAAGGGCCAAAACGTCACAAAAATCATTTGCTTTATTCTTTCCCTTAATTTTTGATTACCGAGCGTATATCATTGCCTTTATCAGTGCCCGTAGCATCTGTGCCTACAAAAATTTATTGGATCTTATTGTGATTACGATAAAAGCTCAACAAGGGAGAGAATCCCAGGGGAGACTGGCATTTCCTATTGCAATCACTTCAGGACACATGCGTTCTTAGAATTCCCGCAGCTTTTTATTCCCAGGAATTCTAAATTCTAGATGCTAATGATGTTTTATCTAAAATTTCGAACAAATTGTCGGCACTTTCCAAACCTTTCTAATGTTCCCGATAATTCCCGCGGGAACTTGAACTTTAGGCGCAAGTCGACGACAGGGTATGTCACTGTCATGCCATAGAACATTTAGTGTTAATTTAACATTAATTTGCACCGTAACTGCTTCCTTTTCTTTTCCGAAAGAAATTCTTGAATCTAAGTGTGCGTGTAGTCTTGCAGGTGGGCAAATCGGGGATCATATTTTGTGCAAAAATGATGCTCGACTGTTTCATAACTGAGCATCCGAAGAAATCTAAGTCTCATAGTTCTGCAGCTTTCTGTTTGTCTTGAATTGTGTGTGCACGCTAAAAGTTGTTTGTCTTGAATTGTGTGTGCATGCTAGAACTCCTTTAAGGAGTTAATAATTTGTTACTTCTTACCCCAAGTTAATAGATTTTTCTTGCATACTTCGCATGGTACCTTTTGGTATATATGTATATATGTATATATTCATATTAGTTAGATATAGTCTCAGGATGAGAATATTGACATTTAAAGCTTGCTCTTTTATGTTTGTCAGGTAAGATGAAAGTTCTGAACCTCCAGTTTTTTTTGTGCAAGATTTTTAGAGCAGAATGTGTTTAGTTTTGCTCTATTTCTATTTATCTCATCCTTCTAGAACCAAAAGATTCTATAACCAAAATTTTGGTCTCGCATTAGTTTTTTCCAGGGCTAGACGTTTTACCCAGACATAGTCTTAATTTATTTCATCTTGCTTCTTCCACTTTTTCCTACTGCGTCTATCTGAATATGTTTTTTATATGTAATATGTAATATTTATAATCTTTACATGAGGGGGTGTCTTTAATCTTATTAGCCCTGGCTAGGAGGACCCCTCGTTCTCACATAAATGCATGTATCACTGTATTTCTTCTCCATTGAGGTGCTTGCTGACTTACTTAATATTTTATTAAAATGGTTGAGTTACTTCCTAGTTTTTGTTTGCATTTATTGGGTAAATAAATTTTGAGCCTTGAAGCTTGAGTCTTGAGTCTTTCATAACCACTGTTGCAGGATATTTTTATTGGTATTATTTCGGCTATACATATTTATTGCAAATGCATTCTATTCTAAAAGTCTATAGAATTTCACTAGCTAGCAAAATGGGAGGAGAGCAGGTTCTTCTTGCTACTGCTGGGTATGATCATAGCATACGATTTTGGCAGGCTCACAGTGGTGTTTGTGTAAGAACAGTTCAGCACCCAGATTCTCAAGTGAATGCAATGGAAATCACTCCTGATCGTCAGCTTTTAGCAGCTGCAGGCTATCAGCACATTCGAATGTATGATATTCCTTCTGGAAATCCAAATGCTGTTATAAATTATGATGGTGTTTCGAAAAATGTCACATCCTGTGGTTTTCAAGAAGATGGCAAGTGGATGTTTACAGGTGGTGAAGATCGTTCAGTTAGAATTTGGGACATGAGGTCAAGGAGTTTGCAATGCCAGCACATATTTCAAGTGAATTCTCCAGTTAACACTGTGGCATTGCATCCGAATCAAGTTCAGCTGATTGTTGGTGATCAAAGTGGAGCCATATATATGTGGGATCTGAAAACTAATCACAATGAGCAGTTGATTCCTGAGACAGATGCTGTAATTCAGTCTGTTTCCATTGACAGGGAAGGACTGTATATGGCAGCAGTAAATAATAAAGGTCTGTGTTATGTTTGGAGCTTGTCAGGAGGAACCAGTGAAGAACCTACTGTCTTTTTTCCCAAGCATAAAATTCAGGCACACAAAAAATATGGACTAAAGTGTATGTTTAGTCCGGATTCCCGCATGTTAGCTACTGGATCTGCAGATGGAACTCTTAAGCTATGGTCCACTGTTGATGCTAAGCTAATTAAGTCCTTGTCAGATCCTGCCCAACGTTGGGTTTGGGATTGCGCATTTTCTGAGGATTCTCACTATATTATAACTGCTTCATCAGACAATGTAGGTAGATTGTGGAGTGTTGAAAAAGGAGAAGTAATCAGGGAATATTCTGGTCATCAAAAGTCCATTGTTTGCTTGGCATTTAAAGATGTTAAGAGTTGATTTACTTGGCTCCCACTTCCAACTTCCATTAGATCAGAGCAGAGCTTGTCATTTATTTTTAAATTTGCTATAAATGAAACTTTACATGTGCACTTAATATGTGCATTACTGCTATCTTCTCCTGGTGGCTATATCAATTTGCAGGAGGTTTAACTGCAGATGTAATAAGTAATTCTGAAGAATGCATAGCTTTGTAGTGTTCTCTGTTCGAGTAGTGATTGCAGCATTCATAAGGCCACAGATATGTTTTTCCTGACTTAAAATGTTGGCATGTTAGCTTAAAGTTAGTCTCCAAAACTAAACGAAAATTTAAAATTTTGTTGAAAGTGCTTGCTTTGATCCAGAGTGGGTGTTATTCTTACTTCTGTAAGGACCTCACCCAGCCTCAACTTGGCTGCAGAACCTTAAAAATTAGTGCTTTGTTTTCTTTCAAAGACAGGCTCCTGTGCAGTACAAATCACTATCATGAGAGAATCAACCTAAAGCAGGGCCCCTGTTACATGGGAGATGTATGAGAAGGGCTAGATTTGGTAAAGTTCATTATGCATAGTACTGGTCAAAATTTTTTTGTTGCTTTTTGTGCTTTATTGTAAATATTCTGTTCTGTCAGATATTCAATGGGATTTTCCCCAATATTAGCTGAGAATGCGAGGTTCCATGAGATTACTTTCAGATTCAGGTAATCAGGTTTATATTTCAAGACTGAACAGGACAAATTAATGAGCATAGCTATATGTTTGAGTACCATTTGATAAACATATATGAACAAACTTTAGCAAAAGAGTATGCAGCAAAAAGCAAACATACCTCTTGTAACATTTTTGTGAATTGGTCAATGCTTATTTTTTAAAGTCACCTGTGAGCAAAGAGAAAAGATATTGAGAGAGGAAGGCCATTTTTGGACATCGTGTTTATCTAGAGCATTAAACGAAGAGCACAATTGTAAGGTTTATCATTATGGCATTGTTTTGGCCTGTCTTTTAACATTTTTGTTCTCAGCTTGTACTTTCGTCTAAAAGATTGGCTTTAAGTAAATGTTTGGAAAGATTGTTCTTTTTTGCTTAAAAAATTACTTTTTTTTTATGTCAGTAGCTATGAGAACCTGGAGTTTTTAGTCGCTGCGAAATCGTAGACTTCCTAATTTATAATATGCCTTCAAGGGTCTCGCGAAGTTATGTTTTGCCTGCCATCAAAATCATGTCTGCTATGATGTCATTATCCTTGTTCCTAAGGTATAAAAGTGCAGGGTTCCTTCTTTCTTTTTTCTTCTATCATGACATATTGTGCTTGGAACTAGTAGTCTCCAATTGCTTGATAGATTTAGTCATGAGTGCCTGGACCAGAATAGCTGATGTTACTCACAAAAGTCTAGCTGGATGCTTGATGGTTGCGACAGTATATTATGCTGGTGACCTTTGTGTGAAGATAGCGAACAGTAGAAAAGCCCGCAAGGAACGGATCTCTTTAAGTGAGAATGCTTCGCAAGCGCCAAGTGTTTCTTCCACAGGCAAAACTGAGGATTTGAAGGAATAATTATGGAGCAAAGTAAAATCGTGAAATATTTTTAGTTAACAGTCCCTTTGTCATTTGACAGCGGAAGACTCGATGATGTACCTCATTTGCTTTTGTTGCAATTTTTCGTAGTTATTTTTGTGTAGAAGCGAGCGAGCGTGTTTTGAGTCTCTGTGCGACCGTGTTCCGCACCTAGCTGCTTGTACGGTGCCTCGTTTTACGGACGTATCTGTCAGTTTTGTCCAGTTACGATAACAACTGTTATCAGCCTAAATGAGCTAGCTTGTTTTTGGACCGGAACTAGACTTGACCTCAGAGCCTCATGCTTTCCAGTCTCTCTCCCTAACAGGTAAGCCACAGCGGTGACCAGCGATGAAAACCAAAATTGTTTTTACCGTTTGTGCAGTGCTTTGAGAATTTTCATTATCTTCTCTCCTTAATTGGCTACCGTAGTTTTGTGTCGCCTAGCCTGTTACTCGGCATGGTCTTTGCTAACATAGGCCGTGTCCTTGGCAAGAGCATGGCAAGGTTTTGATATTCTTGTTTTATTTTCTGGTGTTATGAACCACTTTACCCAGAAGCAATGACTTTCGAGTTTTGTTTCGCTATATGCTAGTAAAAAAAAAAAGACTATCGTCTTAGGAAAGCAAGGCTGTCTTTTCGTAGGGCCAATGTCTTTTGCTACGCCTTGTTCAAGTGGCCACTTCCAGCGATTTGATGATGTTGTCCTTGAATATGTATATGTATTTTCCTTTCTCGGATTAACTACGTCGGCGCATTGCTTTTTCTGCTTCTTACTACCATCTTGTAGACCGGATTGGATGTAGATGATGACTGCCATTCGGGCAGACGTTTTTTCTTTCGCCTTTGCGACATTTTTGCAGTTCTTTTCGGGCGGTGAGAAGACCATCTTCCAGGCATGCTGAAGGTCACTTCTTTTGGAGGCTTTCTCTATCTCTTCGAGCCATTAATCAAACTGAAGGCTGGCGCTTTGTTACAACTCTGATATTCACTCCTTGCGATATTTGGCTGGCCTTGTTTGCGAGATCCTGCCGGTTTCTGCTTTTAAAGTGGTTTGCGTCGTTTGAGTTTCAGCGATAGGGGATCGTTTTCGTGCGTACCTAGCTGAGGCATACGAAGTCGGGCTTGACGCCTACAGCATGCTGGTGTGCAGGATTGCCTTCTCTCGATTATCACAACTGGCGTCTTTGTTGATCGAGATTTTCCCGGTTCTTAATTGGTTTCGGTAGTGCACATGCAAAGGTTGCTTTGGCCACCGTCTCGTCTGTGATTAACTCGCATTTGCAGTTCTCTCTGGGATCGGTCATTTGTTTTGTTCTTAGACTGGTAGTGTCTTGCGCAAAGTGAGTTCCATGGTCTGAGCCGAGTTTGACTGCGTGGCATGCCTTGCCGCTGCTTGACAAGTCGACTCACTTTCTGTTGATTACCTGTGGGCAAGCATGTTATGTTTTTCGCTCGCATCTGGTTCACAGGTCCGATGCGATGCGACAACGTGTGTTAAGCCTGTCTTAATTGGTAGCTTTCGCACGTGTGAATGACGCTTTGTCCATTGTCGTTCGTCATTGTGCGACTGCGTAACGGATTTTGTTACTGAACGTTAGCGATGATGTCTGATTTTTGGTTTAAACATCTGAAACTATCGTGTTGTTTTGACTAGGAATCGATTCCCGTATGTACTTGACGTCGTGGTCGAACCGGTATGAGTACCTATTTCAAGTTGTGCTTCACAGCTTGTTGTTGTTGTTGTTATCGCATTGTAGGAGTTCCAGTTTTGAAATTTGTCTAGCTGATTTTTTTTTTTCTTATCGGGTGACTCACTTATACCATTAAAGTTTATAAGCATAGCACAGAAATGATCAGAAAGGCTGGGGTGGCATTGAAATAAGCTGCAATGATTCGAGCACATTTTAGTGCAATTCTGAACCGTACTTCTGCTGGTCTATCGCTGTCGGGTTGCTATCCCGTTTTCGATTTCAAACCATTCGAGATTCGATCTTCTAAAATTGTCAGCGCTTTTAGTCGGCCACAGTTGCTGGGGTTTCTACCGAAATCTCTGGAGGCGTGCTAAGTTACTAAAGAATGACGACGATATATTGAATCAAGGCTTCCAAATTTTGATGCATGATATGCAGCAACCTAATTCAATCTTCCAAGCGTCCAGGAGGGCGTTTTACCCTCGGTAGCTGTGACGAGAACAGAAGTAGGAAAAGCGCTTGTTGCAGATAGTAACCCAACAGGAGTGAGAGCATTAGGCCATCTTACGAGATTTACGCTGTCTACGAAGGAAAGCCATTGCTCTGAGTATCCTGCCGATTAGTGGAAGATGTGATGAAATCGAAAGCTTTGTTTGCTATCTCGCCGGTCTGGATCTAGTGTACCGGGTTCCAAATCATGCACGGTAGCGTCTTTGTCTTGGAACGGATTCAAATGACAGCTAGGAACGTGCTGAAGATTTTTAAAATTATTGATGTTAAATACAAATGGCGTTTGAGAATTAATCAAGCTTGCTTATAAGTGGTGATGAAAATCCAAAAATGAAACAGATCGTTTTGGAACGAACAAAGCCTAGGTGAAGATAATCCCAAGTATTTGCTGAGAAGCGCATTAAGGATACCCTGAGCAATGTACGCTGCGCTTGTGAACAACAGAGGCGTTTGTTTTTCGTGATCTAAAATCCACATTCGAGCTTGAAGACATTGCCGCAGATCACACGCTCTCCGTTTGCCGAATTGGGATGCTCTCGTTCAATTGTATTGCATTAAGTATCATGTTTTACTCTACTGCGTGGACTGTGGCTGCAGTAGTGCTACCGCATCTCTAACTTGTGCCGCAACTGGTGTTGCTTCGGATGCAGTTGCGCTTGATACGTCTTGTGTCTCGGATCCCTGCACGTCCCGGACAGTAGCGGTCTACTAAGTTCGGCTTTGGCCTTGTTCGAGTTGCCCGTAGATATTACGTCGTACGTCCTAGGTGATCTACGGTGAGGTTGCGCATACGATTATTTCGACGCAGACGTTAGAAGGACAATAGTGGTCTTGCTATCGATATCGAGGTTACAGGGAATGACCGACTTTGGCAACGCCATTTCATGAAGATGCGTTGGCCTTAATCAGTCGTACCCGCATGATTAGCGTCGTAGAATCGTAGTTCTTTAGCGGAACCCCTTTTCATGGACGACGCATGAGAAAAACAAGCTAGCGTTCTCGAAGTCCCGCATGCATTACCACACTATGGCTGATAGCTTGGTAACGCAGAAGCCCTAACCGATTAGAAAAACGCTAATTTCTAGAAAAAGCGCCTAAGAGAGCGACGCCGGTCATTCTCCATTCATTAATGAGGTTGCACATACGAGCCTTGCGACGCAAACGGTAAAAAGACAATAGCGGCCTCGCAGTCCTTGGCAGAGCGTCACCTTGCTCTGCCAACGCTTGCTCTGCTCAGTTGGCAGAGCGTCACCTTGCTCTGCCAACGCTTCTTTAATTGAATATAGTTGTCCTTAAACAGCACGTACCTGCATGATTAGCGTCGTATAGTCGTAGTGCCTTTGTGCAACGGCTTTTCTTGGACAACGCGAGATAAAGCAATTAGCTAGCGTCTGCCTCGTAACATCCCGCGTGAAACTTCACTAATGCTTTGTCATGGATTAATTATCAAGTATTATTTTGATTTGTAACTACCTCGGTATGTCACTTATTTTAGATGAATTTCTTGATTGCTTGTGTTTCTTAGCAGCTGCGGTGGTATGTTGAAAGCCAGCATTTCCTGGAAAACCCTAAGTTTGATTATGAAATCAGATGGAAGCCAGTTGACAAGTATTTGCACTTTCATCAGCGTTCTGAACGGCTTATTTACTCATAGAAACAAGATCTTTGGAAATAAATGGCTATGGGGAGTTCAACACCGCGTGAACCAGGATTCCAGGAAAGGACTCTTGTGTATAAGAAACAGCCTGCAGCGTATGAGACGCTGAACTAGACTGGGCTGCGAGTATAAAATACAAATCTAGATCATGCCAATTGAAGGTGCACTTTATAGATGTGCCCGTCTAAGAATGCAGACCCTAACTGCGCAGTGCCCAACTGATAGAATTTCTTCCTGCAAAACCGTTGGCTGATTTCCAGAAAGCGCTCTCGCAAATATCCTAGCCATTGGACAGGCGACTACTGTTTGGCAACTAACCGAAACCACTTTAGGGCCGGTTGTCGATTATTAGAAACCGCTTTCTCGGATGTACTTGACAATGGACAGTAAACGGCTGTTTGTCGAACCCTGGTTCGCGCCTTCCATGGTATGCGCGACCAGGACCGCCTGCTTGGTTTTCCATAACGTCACTGCACCGTGTTCCCTCCTCTTGCCCAGGACTACCATATCCTCCTCGTCTGCTTTCAGGAAATTATACTTCACGCCGGACAGACATATCCCGTTCGTCTGGAACTCCACGAGATCAAACGCGGCCATCGCTTTGCCGATGTGGCCGGCTTCAGCTGGGGACATGGTCAAGTTCTTCGCATGGCCAGATGTCCACAGCGCGCCATCTAAGCCGATGATGGCTACCTGGTCTACACAGTCTGGCGCCAATGCAATCGTCGACTCGATGTACGAGTTCCAAGACATTCTCACTGAAAATAAACCAAAGATGCATTATGATTTATAATTCACTATTATGGAAAAGACAAGGTATTAGATGAGTAATTGACAGATACCGTCCTGCCTGCTTTGGATTAGATCCCGCCGAAATTCAATAACAATGTTTTAATCACAGGTAGGCCTATATAATTGTTTTAAGCATGCGAATAGTTATTCTTTCGACTTTCGTCTTGCAGTTATGACGTGTATGACATCGCTTGTTAAATGCCCCCGGTGGGGTGCTTTATAGAAGGGTAAACCCGGTACATACCACCTACTTGCATATTTGAGGCTTTCGGGATGGATTTTCGACACCGCAGCATCAAGCAGGCAGTTAGGCTTACAAGTTGGCGACCGGTCTGCAGTCGTTACTAACGGAGAAGCTCTCGCTGCATTTTGTTTAATTATTTATTTATTTATTTATTCTGACGACGTCTAACTGTTATTCAAACCTTAACCCTATCCATAAAAACTTACCTTCACCCTTGCCATAACCCTAACCATAACCTCCCCCCGAACAAGCTCGAGCAATCCTCAAGCAATCGAAATTTTCTATGACGTTAGAAAAAAATTATTCGAAGCCACGTGTCCTGTCATGCAGCCATAGTGACCTTCGTGGCATGTCGTATAACCAATCGTGTGTTTAGAGTAAGCGGTAGCTCTAACTGACGTTACAAATGCTCACCCAGCAACCGATGAACAATTTCAGAAGAGACGCCACAGAGTGAACTGTTAATCAAAAATAGAAACATGTCGGAATGACAGTTGTACGCAAAGGCGCGCTAATTGTGATTAGAGAACGAAATAGGAAGAGCATGAGTAGTAGAGTAGAAAGAGTACACGCTATGTGGTCATTCAAACGTTCAGATCTCTTTAGACCAAAAGGTAGGTAAACTTTAGACGAAAAAATAGGTCTAGTCAGAAAGGAGAAACGGTAGTTGGTCATTCAGATATTCAGATATCTTTAGAAAAAAAAAAATAGGTAAACGTTAGACGAAAAAATAGGTCTAGATAGACAGAGTGAGTGCTAGATGGATATTCAGATATTCAGATATCTTAAGACGAAGAAATAGTGTTAGATAGAAAGGGTAAGGGCTACATGGACATGGAGGTAATCAGACATCTTTAGACGAGGCGACCGAAGGAGAGCTCAGCTAGAGATCAACAGCCGAGCAGGAGCTCAGTGATCTCGACTTCGCAGAGGTGCCACATAGAAAAGGCAACTTTCTTGGATAAATCAGCCTGGCCATCAGGGTGTCACAGGAACTCTAGACGGAGCAGACTTAAGAACCAAGCGGTAGAATCTCTGAAGATTCTTGCAAAATGCTAACTTGCTAATTGTACGCGTTGTTGGCGTTTACTTACATATAGGTAGCAAGGCTTACTCTGGACAATAAGATGCCAGAGTATAACGACTCCGCAGTATAATTAGTGGCAGCTACTTTCGAAAGTAGATCCATGGGCTTCCTGAAAAGTTACTTCCAGAAAGCCAACTAACCAGTTGAATCGTAGAGAAGATTAATCCCGAATGCCTTGGATGCGTGGATTACAGATGCTCAAACTGGGATGATTTCAAGAGAGAAGTAACGTTGGTACTATGAACTTGTGAAGACATGATCCAGTGCCTAAATGATCGCAACCTTATGATGAGTTGCACGCAAATGGCGAAGCATTCGGTTTCTGTCGGTGGGCGTGGCGAACCATTCGGTTTCTGTAGGTGGGTTTAAGTTTGGTGTGCTAGTCGCCGGACCTCTGTAAACCGGAGGGAGGTCATGACAACCTCTCACTTCCTGCATTCAAAAAAATGGGACACCTGCAGTAGACAACGGAACTGCGTCTGTGAAAAGCTGGCGCCTACGTAAAAAGTGCAGCTCGAAGGAACTTTCCACTAATCCAATGCACAGTGATTTATCGATAGAAGTATGTCTTTTCAAATGAAAAAGTGTGCTTCATTTATAGAGCAAGCCTTCTTTCCACAGCGGTTACTTGTCTATTCTAAGCTCGTCATTTAAGCCATCTGTTTAAAATAAAAACTTGTATTCTGAAAATAAAACAAACAGAATAATAATGATGCCACACGGGAAAGGCAAAGTCTTCGCTCAAAACTTCCATCCATACAATCCTGAGCAGACCCCCTCCCGAATCAAGAGCAAGCCTCACGCTTTCTTCACCAGTTCCTTGCGATGTGCGAACTGGACGCGCATGTTACTCAAAAGTTCGAGAAGGAAACGATCATTTTTCGCCGACAAAAATGCAACTTATCGAAAAGCATTTTATAGAAAGCTCATGGAGCGCACATTAAGTCACAAATTCACTTCCTTCCCAGCCGTAATTTGTGACCGGACTAACTAACACAATCCGCTTCGTTAATCTGAAACCTATACAAGCTACAAAAACGCATTGACCCGAATAGCACGTCCTTAAAAAAATATAAGTAAAATATCAGTGATCCCATAGGCCTTCGGTACTTCAATCAACTCAGGCTTGGTCTTAGTGCCCTCTGCTCATAAATATCTGCATAATTTTACATATATTCAGGATTCCGATTGATTAATTTGGTACGAAATCATTCAAGATACGACCCACCTCTAGCTTGAATGGAGTGCTTTTGCCACTCATACCGAATGGAGTGCTTTCGATTTGGATTTGGAGTTTTCTGACAATCTTAAGCGCTTCGTTCTTATGAAATCCTAGCTCCATGATGTTATTCGTCAGGTTCTTCGAGACATATCCGGTGGCGCCAATTATAATTGGTACGAACGCAAAGGTGTAGTCAGCATACATG
>QQSS02036888.1:0-18749 GCA_003687565.2 Craspedacusta sowerbii | reverse complement strand
ATATATATAACTGGCTTATATTAATTGTTTTCTTCCTTTACTATCTCGCTAATCACAGATTACTTAAGGCTCTTTCTATTGAAACGGTCTATGTAAACTTATTTCACTATTTGAGCTCAAATCTCCATATCCACCTGGTTGTATGTAAAAGTGTTGATGGAGTCACCTAAAGCGCGTACGATAAGATAAGTGCAAGACGCACTTATCTTAATCATTGCAGAGGAAATGATGTCGCCCTTCGTCTTGTGGAAGTTGTTTGGATATCGGCTGGCTTATGCACTGGAGCTCGTGGAAATTCTGGAACTGTTCTTCTCCTAAGAATGTTATTCCGTTTATTACGAGTGCATGGTGCGTGCATGTAATGAACTTAACATAGATTAGGTCCTTACGCTGTCGAGGTACGATTGAGACTTGGTCGTTCGGAATTTATGAGTATTGCTTGGTTCACGTTTAAAAGTTTAGCCTCTGGGCTGTCGACTTTTATCTGTATTCTTGTTTGTTTTGGTTTGATTTGTTTTATTTTCCTTTCTTTTATGTTGTAGGTCTAGGGTGTGCTCTAAAAAACTAGTTTTGGTTGTGGCTATGCTCAAGCCCGTATTTCATGCGGACCTGTGAACAAGTTGACGGCTGCAGCAAATCGGACTAGTTGCATTCAGACGTTGAAATTCAAGCTGCTCGTTTTTCTTCAGGTCTGGCAATCCAAGTGTGACCCGACATGACAGAAAGCCGTCGTCAACCGCGTCACTCTATGGGTCACTTGGTCAGACGCCGGCGAATGTAATTCAGCAGAGCGATGATGCATTCTGGAATCTTTCGTTCGCATCCACAATTCCAAGGCAGGGAAGCCTCGTCTATTTGCGTGCTGAAGATGGCGAGAGCGTCGCTTCTGGTGGCAGCTCCACATCGCATGCACGTCAAGCAAAGAGTTCGTTTTACCTTGCATTGCGGTACGTCACCTCGACTTACACATCGTCTGCCGCTCTGCTATCTCTTCATGATTTGTAAACGCTTGAATTGCTTGCTTGTGTGCTCCCATGCCCCCGTGCAGTCACTTCCCTCCGCCATATTCGTAGTAACTTCTCACCAATTTTTGAGCTCACCAATTTTTCCAATTCCATAAATTCAAAATCCATTCAATCAATTCGTGATGTATATCACCGTTAATTGCTTAGAATAAATCTATGTTTGTATCTTTTCTTTGCTTTTGCGCAGGCAACATGCTCTTCCTCCATATCTTCGATTTCGCATTCGGCGCACTGATTCCTTCTCGCGACTGTTGTTTTTCCAAAAATTCAAGAAATAATCTTCGGAAACGCATATTATAAAAACTATTTTTAGATGTGATACCCATTCTATAGTAGGAAAAAAATTATTGAAGCATTTTGACACTTTCTACATGATCAAGCTTAATGCAACCTGGAGGTTTCTGCTCATGGATAAGGCTTGTTTCATTAACAAGGATCGTCGAATTGGAATTGCCTTACGTTTGCGTTTTAGAAGCAGGGATCTATGGATCAGTTGCGCGCTCTACTTTTTCTACACGCTTCCATCGTATGCGTTTGCTGAAGTATTCTCCGTATGGGCAGCCACAAACAAGACCTATCGTACGTGTTCTTTTACCATCTTATGATGACGTTTATTCTTAGGAAACGTTTTGCGTTTTTTTTTATACACAAAAAGCTCGTCGCATCCAGTGAAGTGTTGGTTTTTCTCTTTTGTTATTGTTGTACTTGTTATGGCCGATGAGTAATTTGCATGTTTTTCTTTTTTCCAAGATTGCTCTTCGGCACTTGGCATTAATGTTTCCATTAATGTTTCTGTTTAATGTTTCTTTGTAGAACATATGCGCAAATCACAAATCGGCGAATTTTTTTGCTTGGTTATTAGATAGATGTTTACCGTTTCTCCGTTTCATCCGTGGAATCGAGATACCATTTTATTTCGAATGCGCTTTTAAGCGGCGCTAAGCTGTTGAGCTGTTAGGCTGCTGTGATTGGGTAGCTTTAATTGTCTTTACTGTCCAGCATCGTTGTCAAATCCCATCACTGCTACCTCGTCGCTAAGTGCAAGCGTGAGAGCAAGTCGACTTTGAGCGACGCTCCGAACATGACTTTGTTGACTTGTTTCTCCTTCTCGCGGTCATCACTGGCGTCTAATTGCTGAATATTGTTGGAAATCGTAGTAGAAACACTGCTAGATTAAGCTGGGCTAGCAGCTTGGCCTGGCTCCTACCCTGAAACAAAACTTTGTTGGACTTATTCTTGTGGTGATTTGTGTTGAGTTTGAAAAAGAGTTGTTTCGATATTATTTTGACGTAAGCTAATTTAATTGATATCAATTGCGTTTCGCTTGCACGTTCTGCGTTTGTTATTTGCCTTTAGATGGTCTTGGGTATACTCCTTCAAAGATTGGCTCGCAGCTGTTGGTTGCCGGCCTTGCCTTGGTGGTCGTCTTCCCGGTGGCATCAACAAGAGTAAGTTCGCCTCCGACGTTTTCCTGCTATTGTGCTAGCTAATGCCTGTCTGTGCCATAGTTTTGGGCATTGTTTTCGTCCTATGATTTGTTGGTTGCTTGTTCAACTGATGTATCAAAATGTACATCTTTCGTTTAACGCCGCTATTGTAAGCCTTTGAAGTGTTGATGCCGATGTCACCTGTTTATTTATGGTTATGTTATTGTCAATTATTGTGTATTATTGACATTTCTCTCTGTTTGCAGCTTACTCAGCTTTGGGGTGCCAAAAAGGTATGCTTTGAAAAAGATTTGAGATTAAGTGCAGGCTTTACCACTAGCTGCTTGCTTATGAATGGTAAAGCTTGTTTACGTTTTGGAGTGATAAACACGTTGACCCATTCTTCCCATGGGTAGAAACGCTCTCTCTTTTAAATTTACCTTCGTGCATCCTGGGTTTAAGGTGTACAAAAACTCTGACGATGTTATGCTGTATCTTCTTTATCGGTTGTACACGTTTTCGTTCTTTGTATCGGTGTTAATAAATGTAAATGTCCTTAGTTCTTGCCTTTTATTGCCAGAATTGTACTTGGTTGAGATGATGGGCTATTCTTCTCTCCACTCGGGTTTCTTCTATTTATTGAATTAGCTTATGGTGCGTTGCTCGCTGCTGCTCGTCCTTGTCTATCCAGCTTTTCCGAATATCTGGTTGATTCCCGACAGGTAAAATTACAACTTATAAGTGAGCAATGAAGGATATTGTTTAATGTAAATTAAAGTCATAATGATCGTTACGTAGATGTGAGTCGACAAGGGTCTTTATTGTCGCTTTTTTGCGTGTTAACTACAGCATGTTAACTTCACTTGAAAATCGTGAGCAATAATTGCATTTGGTTCGATATTTGTCTGAATCCCATGAAGGCATTACGATTTTGACTTTGGTGAGAGTAATCCTTTTGATGTTGATTGGATAACTTGTCCAGTGCTATTTAAGTCAACATCGGTACCTAGACTGTGACTCATTCCTTTTGCTTCTGGGTTTCAGTCGCTGGTTGACTGTGTTGCTTAGTTTTCTGCTGATCATATCGCTAACAGCGGACTACACTTGCTTCACCTCTATTAACATCTTCGTAAACAATTCTGTGCCACCGGGCCTTGTTGGAATGGCGAATGGGTTGGGGATGACTGCTTCGTCGGTGGCAAGGTAAGGATAGCTGCGGTTGACGTTACTGGTTACCTTTGTTCCTGCGTGAAGGATCTCTATCTGGAGCTTCTGACATACCCGCTTGAGCAGTATTACAGATGTACAATGTCCTTCTTAACTTGCTTGCGTCCGCTCTAAGGATAAGCTATTTCCTTCTAAATTGTATTCGTATGATCTCGGGCGAGACGGTAACATTAGTTTGTAGTGGCTTTGAATTTCGCTATCTTGCTTTGTTGCGCTAGTTTTAGGGGTCTGTCGCATAACCGGTTGACCTCTTTCGTATGCAGGCAATTTTGGCTGGGATGAATTTTATATAAAGTACTATCTTGGGACGTTTGCTATGGATAGTTCAATATTCGGTTTGGTTGTAGCGTCCGTAGCTTTTGCTTATTTTCGATCTTGTGTGACTTGAGGAAGAAAGTCGCGGCCTATGACATGCTTGTTGTTAACATTTGCTTACCTTTACTTATCTATGCAGATCCATAGCACCCGTTTTGTTTGGAGGCCTGTTTTCTTGGTCGCTAAGGAACGTAAAAGATGTGTACCCAGAGGGGCTCGGATATCCGCTTGACCAGTATTTCGTATTTTTTATGTTTTCCTTGAGTTGCTTTGTGTCGGCTGTATGGGTCAGTTTTATCCCAGACTATTTGGAATCCAGAAGAGAATGGCCAGAGGAAGGGAAATCAAGAAGTGACTTTGATATACCCTGCACAAGTCAGTTAAAAGTATCTGTCAACGTATTTTCGCCAGTGCCGAGTTGATCCGTACTAGCCAATTGGTTGAAGTGTATGCGTTAAATTTCGACCTTTTTAATTTTTTGTTTATTAATTTTATGTTATAATATTTTTTTCTTTTGCACTCAGCGTTTCTTTTCGCTTGGCTAGTATGTTACGTTGCGAGCGCAAGGCTTACGACTTTCTGATGGTCTTTGTTAGCGAGTTTTCACCTCAAGAATGGCCAAGTTCTATCAAGTTATTACTGCTAGTAATAGACTTCTTATGGTTAATTAAATTTTCTTGCTGACATTCTTTTGTTTATTTTCTTTTGTTTGCAAGTTAGCCTTGTTCTTAATGTTTTGCATCAGCGTAGATGCTATCTTGTTACAATTGACTTAAAGAGTTTAGCCATATTTTATAATTTGGGCGGCATCAGGTCCTCGTTTTTAGGAGGTGTGAGTATATTTCGTTGCATTTTTATTTTGTTTTTTTGTTTATGCAAGTTTTGAATCGCATCCGTTACCTGAGTCTTATTTACGTCGGTTAATGTCGGATTGTGAGTCTATTGCAATTGTTTTGTTTTTTGCTGATTCGCATATATTTTTGAATTGTACATTACTTTGTAATTTTTTATTTTCACATTTTTAAAAATTAGCCTTATAATTGAGGGTTGAATTATGTTTATATGATTTTTAATTGGAGATTATTTATATTAGCTTAACTGTGCGGCTAGCTTGCGACATGCATTGCGAAATTCGTAAGGTCTTTCATAATTGTTTATTATGCTGAGTCTGTCCCGCAATTCTCGCTAAAGAAAACACGATTTGGAGTTTCGTTTTTTGCAAGTCTTCTGTCTGTTCCTGAGCTTCCTGTTCGATCGATTTTTCGGGCTGCTTGCTTGCTCAGCATTTGCCATTCGCCTTTCGTGGTTCTTTCGCCCACCTTACCACCCCGGCCGCAGCATGTTACTTAAGAAGGGAAAAGTTTTAACTTGGACTTGAATTATGAACTTAGACTGATTATTTACGCATTTGAAATTTTTGGCTTTACTATAAGAGTTTTTTTTTTTTTGCAACTTTTTTTCTTGCTGGTCTTTTTGCCGTCGGTGATGTGCTGGTACGTGTTCGGTTGAGTTCTTCTGTTGTTTGAGCTATTGAAACTGGTTGAATTACGAGCTATTTTATGCAGTATGTCCCATTTCAAAGGAAGATTCAAGTCAAAATAATTATGTAAAAAAAAATTTTTTATTTTTGTAATTCGTGACGGCGTACGAAAAAACATAATTGTCGCCGGCTTAACTGTACCTCTATGTCGTTTGCGTTGAAATGGAAAATAGATACTTTTTGTCTGATGAATTGTGTCGTTAAGTTCATAAATTACTTCTGTGAAGCCTTGTGGATTATGTGTCTGAAGCGGATGCATGATGTTGCGATTTTCTGTCATGTTAATGTGATAACTTTTGTGAAAAGCTTTACAAAAACCTGACTATTGAGAATATTTAAATTAATTTGTGTTTGTATGTGTGTTTGTGTGCTTATTCATAAATATGTCAATAGCAATATGCTTTTGTATCGTTAACGGCATATCGACATATTGGAAAGCATTAGTATATTGTACTCATTGGGCATTTATGTGTTATTTTTATTACTGGCGACGTCGAAAATATTTACGCAAGTGCTGAACTTCATAATTTTTCGTTTTCTATAAGGAAAAATTATGTGAAAACTAATGCTTATGGTGAGGCTTTTTGGAGTTAATGATGCTGCTCGTTATTTTATTACTGCCTTTCTTGTTTCTTTGTAATCGAAGTTAATTGGCGTGGTCACAAGCCCGCTGATAAAAGTTCATACTTGTTGTCATGCCTGTTGACGACAACAAGTCACAAGAATACAAATGAAAACTGCCGAGACTGGAGACAATCATCTTGACAGTTCGAATTTTTCGTATGATTATCAGATGTGAGACATGTCGTGGAACTTTACTTTCAAACTAACGATAAAATTTCAGACCGAAAAGTCGTCTGTAGGTGTTTCACTACGGGATCGAGCTTGTGTCTGACATGGTGCATAACCACTGTGCAATTCCTCTCTTGCTTTTGTAGTTTGTCATAGCTTGCCACTTTGTGCGATGACATCGTAGACATTTTTGGTAACGCTATTTGAGCCACGCGAATTAATGTCTCTATTCTATCTACTGCGACTGATCTAGGAACTTCAGCCATGCCATTTGTAGCCGCTTTTGTGAGCTCTTCGCTTGATCAGATTGGTTGCATGTGAGGTTTTGCTTGCACGAGCTTTTTCCTCGTTCACAAAGCTGAATCTTAGCCAGAACTCGAATTGAAAACGTTTAAATGTTTGTGATGATTTGGTTCCGCAAATAAGAATGCTTAATATTGGCAGTTAATAAATGCATAAATGCGCTCATACATGAGAGTGGTCACCGACCGCAAGTGAAAACTTTGAAAATTATAACTTGCTTATTGACTCATTGTTAACAATTTATTCTGTAGTATTTCTAACTTGTGAAGAAATAATTTCGTTGCCTGAGCTCTTTGATGGTCGCTTTTGATGAACATCGTTCAACCTCAAGTCTGACAATTTCTTCAAAGTCTGAAGATGACTGATTTCCAATATGTGGCTAAGCTTAAAAGTCTGCGTCTATGTTGAACCGATCCCAACAGAACCAGCTGGATACGGCCTCAATGTAGAATTTGATATGCAACCTTGAGTTCTTTTTCCAATCCTGAATATTCGTTGCGATTGGTATTTTTACACTGTCAGCTCTGCGGTGATCGTTTTTGAGATATTTTCAATACTCACCCTTGCCCGTGAGCCTAAATTCGGTTATAGCTAAACAACTTCAGGTCATGGTGGGCCCTTGAACATCTCTTTTAGTAGACTTGCAAAGGATCCATCAATCTTGTGACGCGCATCTTACTCTGCCTCATAAGTGGCCTCTGGCTCCCTACCAACGTACCTCCAAGTATACTTATTCTATCCCTAAACTGTACGCTTTACCTATAGAATTTGCTGCTTTACACCTTGGATTCGACTGCTTGTTCTTGATGCCTGTGTATGTGTGAAACTTGCCCTGCCGCTCGTGTTGATTAGATCTGTCTGGATAGGCAAGCCAGAACAGAGCTTGCTCATAGTCGAGCTTATGGAGTATGTTACCGGCACTTCATGCAACGTTTCATGCTTCAGTTATCAGAAAGCTTTCTTTCTTAGCCAACTCCCATCTCTGAGCTACGCCGAGCAGTTAAGGAATTGATTAATAAGGTTAGTGATTTTTGATCGCCCTTATCCTAAGTACACGATCGGTCGTGCTGGCAATAATTCTGAGCCTGCTAAAGTCGAGGCTCTTCTTGCGCATACGTGGTAACGGTAACCATTCATGGTACTGGCTCTGAGATCACGCTCCGGAACAATACGTGCTGAAAATCTCAAGGTGCGCGAAGCGGGTTGCCAAAAATGGTCTCGCGACAATGAAACTTGTTGGACATGTTAAGGTTATTGTCTAGTCATTTGTCCGTGCCAAGATTAATGGACTAATTGAAAAAACCGTAATTTTTTTTAATAGAATGGATATCCACGTGGCAGGCTTATGGAAAGGCTTCGTTCTAGTGTTAATTTATCTTGCAAACTGTCGCGCGGATAGCGTTAAGTACTTTCCTGTTGAACAGCAAGCATATGAAGTTTACGAACCTGACGATGTTAATGCCTTAGTGAATAAGTATCTGAACGAAGACTTGCTTACGGACGAAGATAATGCCGAGGAGAACATCAATCGGAACGAGGTAAAAAGAGATTTTATTCCTGAAGATGATCAAGGAGCTAACACTGGTGCAGACACTGAGATAAGTACTAAATATGAAAGTATTAAAAAAGATGTCACACATCAAAGCGACGGAGATGTATCTCAAACTAGGTCTATTCCGTACGAGAAACGTGATGCTGGCACTAAGGGTAACGGCGATAGGCTTAGTTTAGGGGTACACGTCGCAAAGTCAAAGCCGGATGGTGATGAAGGCAGTGCGACCGATAATGAGCAGGGAGGTTACGACAAGGCAGCTAGAAGGGAGACCGTCGCTGATATTAGCGAGGGATATGCCCAGGCAACAGATCCAGAAGCAGAGAACGGCGAAGGTGCTGATGAAGATTCAACTCACCCAAGTATGGAACCATCAAAACGAGATAATGTTACTGTTGAAAGCCTTGCAGATGCACAGTCAGCAAATGCTTCGGTAGAGGGAAGTGCAAACAAAAAAGGAAATGTCACTGTAGCAAACGGCGTAGAGTATTCAGAGGCACCAGCGTCAGACGAGGCTACCAATGGCGAGGAGCAGTCCGGTTCAGGGATAATCGGCAACATGGATTCGAAGCGAATGAATGTAGAATACACCCTTCGCTCAACGAATGACCAAGAGTCCGGAAGTGGTTCAGTAGAAATGCTACTTGATGATTCTAGCAACACCTTAGGTTATAGGAATATCATTCAAAGTGGCGAGGAAGCTAGTCGCAGTGATGATGCTAATGATGAGAGCGCAGAGGAGGCCGATGAAGATCGTAATGAAGGTGTCGTCTCAAACGCCAACGACAGTACCCAGGAAGCCGCTACAGAAGAAGATACAGTTGAGTCCGGATTGGATCCGGGTTCTGCGTCAAGTGCGGCTGCTGTTACAGCAACCTCGTCCGAAAGTGAGCATCCATCATACGACTCTTCTGTTACAAAGCGAACCCGCATTCCTCATGTCTCCAAAAGGCAATTCATCCAACGGCCGCGTTTTGTAGTTCGTAATGGCTACGTGTACATGAGAGCCCCACCAATGACTCAGAAGACGATAGTCACAACCCACGTTCCACGTCCACCCATAGTCATGCCCTATAACTCCTTCGTGAATCATTACATGACGCATGGTGGGCAACCAATGCACGTTATAGGTCACCACGGGCATTTCATGCCGCTGCCCATGGAGGATGCACCAGACCCCATGGAATACGATGAGCGAGAAGAAGGTATGTCCTTCGAATTTCAATTCTCCTAGAAGTGCTATTCATGCCACGTTTTGAGAATTCCGAAGCGAGTAGCCACTTCGGTTGTACTATTTGGAAAGTGCTACTTGTAAATGCCCTAATGCTCACAATTGTACCTTAAATTCGTAACAAATATGGACATCACTGACTGGGGAGCAATAGCTAGAAGGAAAGTCTTATATTGCGATGATTCTCAGTTACCGAGCCCTTCTTGGTCGCTAAAAATAATATCCGCAAAAAAAAGCATGTCGGCTTAACTTATATGCTGATGTTAGCGAAACATGTTTTGCAGCGCATGATAAGTTCAAGAATTTTCTATTTAGATTAAATAATAAAGTTGTAGGAATTTACATCGTGTTAGGGAATAAGGCCTTTTTTAGCTGATGGTGTTTGTGCTTGCGTTGCCAGTTTATGTGGACGGTGTTTACTGCAAAAAAAAAATAATAATAATCAGGCTCTCACCAGTTCTCACCACGCAGCTCTCGTGGTCTAGTGGTTTGTGCTCTGCCTTCCACTTCGGCGACCCGGCTTCGGTTCCCATGCACGTCACTGATGCGCCCCACTTAGGGCGAAACGCGTCTAGCGTTGGGGGAATGGAGGAACTGGTGAATTTCTTAACTTAACTCATTTCAAAAGTTGTGTTCTCGCGTGATATGAGCCTCTCTGTACGGTGTTCGGTGCTCTAGGCCGCACCAAACTTTTCATTCATGTAAAAAATCAGACTCTTTTTAAGCGCCTTGCATGGACCGGTCGAATACCTCTGAAAATGGCTGGTGGCTTGGCACAAATTTGCGTTAGATGACCATAATAATTTAGACTATGTATGGTCCATCCGCTATACATAGTCAAATCTTTAAAGTCAGAGGTTAAGGAAGCTGTCTTGCGTAAGGTTCGACGCTGGTAATGAGCCCCGGATGACACGAGAAGTACTTCTATAAGGATAGAAGATGCAACTACAGACCAGACATATGCAGAGTAGATCGTTTGTACTGCAGTCTAATGAAACCTAAACCCCACCAAACTCAACCTAAAATTGCATGCAGACCTTCTATCGGGCTCGAACTGATCGATGCGGAAGGATGTCCTGAAAATAACCTACCCTTAGATCCGATCAACTATCGAGTAAGGCCTTTCCAGAACTTCTATAAAACTTCGAAAGTGTTGTAGAAGACATCTTTCTAGAGAAATTTGTAAGCTGCCGTTTTCCTATGGTCGCTTGTGTTCAACAGAGCAGCGTATTTCTGATCTACTTTACACAGGCCACTGCGAAGGAGAACCGTGTATGAACGGGGGAACGTGCAACGAGGTTCGCGATGGTTATGAATGTGTTTGTCCAACGGGATACAAAGGAACAGACTGTGAAGGTAAAGCTAATCATTTTTCGGCGAAGTATTCTTTGTAGAGTATTTGAAATTCGATGCAAATAAGATTTGAAGTCTTTTTAATTTTTTATTCAGAATCATTTTTATAATTAGAAACTTAGTTATGGTAGAACGTTGATTTAAAATTGCCATTGTTAAGAACAAAGTATAGAGCTAACTTTCTTGAGGCAAAAGCCAAGGCTGCAGGAGGAAGAATTTCACAAATTTCTATCATTTTGTCGCCATGTTGGTACCTAGCAAGAGAAAGTAACCATTAATTGCTTCATGAGGCTGCCGTCATCTCTTTCGTATTTTGTAGAGGAGGATAAGTGCCATCCGAATCCATGCCGAAATAACGGAGTATGCACAGAAACAAACTCCCAGTACGTCTGCACTTGTGCTGAAGGCTTCAAGGGCCTGAATTGTCAAGGTAATCATTTTTATCGTAGAGTTTCTTAACTTGCATCAGTTTGCCAATGCATGTAGATAGATATGCATGTAAGGAGTTTGAGTTCAAATATTATTATTCTGGTCTTGAAATGAATCTTACGCTCAGACGTGGAAGCGAAAATGCTCTTTCATGTTAAGTGCACATTTGGATGCTTCTGCTTGATTATAGAAATGAATCATTGTCAACCGAATCCTTGCCGAAACGGTGCAACATGTATCGAAGCCTTGAGTGGTTACGAATGCATTTGCCCTAGTGAATTCATAGGGCGCGATTGCCAAGGTCTGAGAACTGCTTAATTTTGGTTTAAAAAATCGTAACACCTTTGCAAAGAAATAACGACTTTTACATGTACTTCCCAAGGATAGCGCGACAGTTTTTTTCTTCCTTATAGTTCGCAAATTCTCATTGCTTTGCAAGAAACGTGTCATTAAGCACTAATACTGAAGAATATTGCGTGCGTAATTAAAGGAAACAGAAGTTTAAGTAGAGGAAGTTTAAGTAAGAGAAAGTGTAAGTAAGAGGGAGCTTCAGAACTTTATTTTACTAATTTTGCGACTAAAATCTTTCAAAAATGTTTATTCATTTTGCAGAAATCAATCACTGTCACATGACTCCTTGTTTGAATGGAGGAACGTGCTCGACAGTTAATGGAATCAGCATGACAGCGCTGGTGTCGTGTGTCTGTCCGGGCGGCTACAACGGGCCGCGATGCGAGCGTAAGAATATTTTGTGTCACGTGGAAATGACAGGAGTGGAGACACAGAAAGTCGTAGAATAGTTAAATTCATGACGCTGCTGTGAATATGGAAGTTTGGTTTGATTAAAAGGAATTCCGCGCGTTACATACCATGAAGATTACTTTAAGCATCTTTTCTTCACTTATAGTTCACGATAGATGTCACGAGAATCCATGCAGAAACGGCGGTTTATGCAAGATCGGAGGATGCTCTTGCATTAACGGATTTTCTGGAGAATTCTGTGACGGTAAGTTTCCTGTTTACTTATGACATTGTTCCTTTATTTACTTAGTTTTTGTATAGTTATTTAGATAGTTATTACTATCAACTTTTACTTCATTTATTTTACTTGGTGCATAGCCGTAGAAATTTAGCGAATTCATTAAATTTGTTTTGTACTTTAATTTGCTTAACCTTCCCACTAAACTTTCCCCCCGTTTAGTGCAACCTTCTCCGTGCTCGCTGACGCCATGTTTGAATGGTGGCACGTGTCTCGTGAAGGGCCTAACGCAATACAAGTGCATTTGCAGACACGGTTATCGTGGAGCCAACTGTGAAGGTATGATGTTACAGCTAGCTGTACGTAAACTTAGCCTATTTAAGCGTACATGTTGCTCTTAATTTCTATCCGCCGTCATTGCGTGCTGTCGGTTTACGTTTCGATCAGTCCCAGGACAGCGTGACGGTGTTTGACAAGATTTTACTTCCCTTTGTAGAAGAAAGTCACTGCGAACCGAACCCATGCTTAAACAGTGCTGCCTGCTTCGATACCGACGATGGTTTTAAGTGCGAATGCACTCATGGATTCAAAGGCGCTCACTGTGAAGGTACCTCTTCGTCGATATTTTTTCTCTAACTGAATTTTTTATGGGTGAGTTCTGACACACCTTGGGTTACAATTCTCATGCAAATGTTCACCTTGCATTTCGAAAGTTAGATGTTAGTACATGCTTTTCATAAGTATATGGCGTCACATCGACATGAGAGCGAATAATAGATGATAGCGATCTCTACAGATATTGGTATCTAATAGTCTAAGAGCAAATGTAGACAGTAGTCTGCTGCAAGAGATCTTTAATGATATGACTCTGATTTGAAATGTGATTCAAAATAAAGTTTAATTTTTCTTTCAAGATGAAGTATCGCCTTGTGACACTAACCCATGCATGAACGAGGGCAACTGCATAGTTTCGTACAATAAGTACAAGTGCCTGTGTAAAACTGGATTCAAGGGGATGAACTGCGAAGGTAAGGAATATTTTTTAAGACATCGAGATATCGCCGACTTTAGTAATTTAAAATCCAAAGAGAAAGCTCCAATGGCTACTTGCACATCACTATTGCACCACAAGCTAAACGCCACGATTAGAACCGTTGACTTTCCTTACTACAGTTTTATTGACGTAATGACAAGAAGCAAGGCTAGATGCGTTATTCTATACATGATTCCCTATACGAAGTCACAAAGACAAGACATGACTTCTAATTGTAATAGGGGAGTGAAGTAGCAGCTCTAATTGTCGAAGTTGAACAAGAGAACTTCTATGCTTAAACGTATCAATCCTATTTGAGAATTCAGCATTGATCTCTTGAATTATTGTAATACACTAAGAATTGTGATTTTGTTGCAGGCAAAATTGGAACCTACTTGAGCCTCAACTCTTCACTTTCAGTTTGCAGTGGATAATATATTTCGAACAATGCAATTCAAGTCTTGACGGCCGTTTTCTTCAATTCTCTGTCTTTAAGGACAAGAATCCCCCCCCCCCCCCTCTTCAGAAAAAGGGTAAAGTTCTTTCTCTAAGATTCAGACGAAACTGCAAACAATTTTAGGAGAAATTCTGGAAAGACTTGCTAAAATTGATTGCACATGCCTGGGTGATGTTGCGAATGTAAATGCCACGCACAGACAATCGTATTAATGCTTCTTTACAGTTTAAGGAATCAAATCTAGTAGAACAGCCTTGATTACTCGGAACCTGCATATATCTTTGTTTCGCCGTATGGTCTTGCTGTGAATTCTTAAAGGAAACTTTAAGAGCTAAGATTTTTAGGATCTTCTAAAAGTACGGCATTCTGATTATACTGTTTCAGCGGAAAGACACGGCAGGACGTTTCCTAAACTATTTGCAACAAGTGGCATGCAGCGAATGTGGGCGCCATGAAGCCGATGATCAAGTTTTCTAAAAAAAAAAAAAATGGATTTCATGTTCTAAGCGTACAAAAATGCGGTTAAACGGATCAAACATGCCACACCATAAAAATGTCAGGATCTTTCATGAACACTTTTCATCCAGTAAATCTTACGTAGACAGATACAGAGGTATCACTAACCTTAGAGTTACTGAGTACTTAGAAGAGTCTGCAGCCAGCAGTATACAGTCGCGGTTGCTACCTCATTTGGCATCCCTTGTCTTTCATAATCAGTCTATCTAATCAGTCTAATCCTTCGCTCAAACTCGCTTCTTCACTTAAAAAAAAATTTCATGAGAACTATCACATGATTAGCAATTCACAGCTCGGTTATGTTAGTCTAGTTAAGCAAATGGAACGAAAGTACTATAAAGGACATTTTATTATTCATTTGCTGAGTTTCCTCGATCTGAAAGTCCTTCGACGCATTCTATCGTAAAATTCCTCTTAGAAAAGAACTTAAACCTTATGCAATGATGCAACCAGTGATTGTTTTTCGAGGTTTATTGAGGCCGTAAAAGCGTGTTACGATTGAACAGGTAACTTTGTTCAGGTAGGTCATACGTCGTTATTCAAAAGTCTACACTTATGGAAGCAGCTGCTCGTTTCGACTGGCTGTTAGCGAATTGCCTTTCCGCAAATTCCAAATGTAACTTCAAGTTAAGCCAGTTGAAAGAGAAAGAGCAGGCTCGTAATTTTGTGAGGAAATGGAGAGATATTATTATTTGAAAAAGCTACGTACTTGGGTATAATAACTTATTCAGCTTTTACATGGCACAGAACTTACTGAATCTTACTGAAGTGTCTTCTGAAAAGTACGACACTTTGTGTCACTCAATACTAGAAAAGCATACTTTCTCCTTCGTTGCCATCTACCTTACAGTTTCCTAGAGGTATTTCCAGCAATATTAATTTGCAAAGACTATAAATCGATAGGCAAAAATAATTGACCTATTCTTATTTTGCAGAACCTGAGCCTAAGTTGGCTAACTGCACATGCTCATGGTTGATGATTTAATAGCCTTAATAGATTTATGATTAAGTACTACTGTAAAGACGGTGGATCGCCGCCTCGATTAAATCCCTACTCTGTGAGGAACCTCTTTCAAAGAACATGTCCCGACGGGGAAAACCGTTAAATATGTTGACCTAACGTCAGCACTAGGCAGGGTCACGCATCAACTTGCAGGAATGAATTACGGCGTTCTTAGCACACAGCTCAACCGACCCCTTCATGCGGTACTCGATCCACGTACTAAAATAGGGAAAAATGTTCTCGAACAAGCAAACCTGATCGCTAATAAGGATAGCAACGATATTTAGCAAAAATAGCAAATAATATTAACCACTGCATGATCCTCATCGTGATTTTGTGTACTGGAAGATTCCGTGGCTGCTCCCGCGGCTTTAGTGGTCAGATGTGACGCGGATTCATAGTAGCTTCACGTACGTGCGTGGAGTCAAGTTAAACTCATGCCTCATTCCTAATATGCATCATGAATAGGAAGCCACCAATACTTTGCTGCTTCAACTATACTAGATTTGGATCGATGCCATCGTCGTCCGTGCAGAAATGGAGGAGTGTGCATTTCCGATGGAGATGAAGTCAAGTGCGAGTGCCTCACCGGATACAAGGGAGCCCTCTGCGAAGGTACGAGTCGTGACAAATTGTCAGAAAATCAAACTAAAATATGGTTTATAATGCTAAATGACGATCCATCCTATATCTATTATAATTCCTGTCTGATGTTGGTGCATAGTTGAGCCTTGAGAAGATTTCTGCTCTTTTTTGTAACGTTCCATTAGCGAAGATTTGATCCCTTTTTTTCGAATGCAGATTTTTTGTTTGCTAGAGATGGATAAATGTCTTCCGAATCCATGCCTGAATGGAGGAATTTGTTTTGCAAATTCCGATTCTTACACGTGCCAGTGTGCTGGGGGATTCCGTGGTTTGCACTGTACAGGTAATGAATTCGTTTTACCTGAATTATGTCTCCTCTTTCAAATATATCTCTCTCTCTACTACTAATATATATATATATATATATATATATATATATATATATATATATATTCCTTTACTTTAATCCATGCTTATCTATCCGAGCGTATCCTTTCAGGGGCAGAGGTTATTCTCCTCTTACACAGCTATAGTAGGGAGTGACAAAACATTTTGAGGTCACTGACTTATTCGGATATCGCGTAATATTTTTGCATTAGCTTCGCCAGCAGACAAGGCAATGTTAATCAGCTAATCCGATGGTGTATAGGGTGTTGATTAGACCTAGATGTTATGCCTGTTTTGCGAGATTTTTGCTGGTGTGGAGTCTTTTCCTATTGGCTTAATTATATATATCTATATATCTATATATGTGTGTGTGTGTGTGTGTGTGTGTGTGTGTGTGTGCGGGCGCGTTTGTAAGAGAGAGAGAGAGAGAGAGAGAGAGAGAGAGAGAGAGGGAGGGAGAGAGGGAAGGAGAGAAAGAGGGAGAGAGAGAGGCCACTTATTTTACTTCCCTGTTGCTGATTCCTTTCGTATGTGCATATACTGCATATTAAACTCGTTGTAGGATGTCGCTACGTCCACGGTCTCCTAAGCCATCTTTACATGTTCATTTTTTTTAATGCATTTATAATATTAGAACTTCCACCATAACAAAAGCACAATAAAATACTACAATGAAACACAGCCAAATATACAACGCCATGCACCAAACGGAACATGGAACCTGCAAACGTGCAAACACATTTAAACATTGACACCCACGAGGAGAGTGAAGTAAATGCAAATCCACACAGGACAAGCGAACTTAGCAAGCTTAGTCGAAAACTCACGTCGCAAAACATAGATTACAAGAGCTCTTGTAATTCTACGATGAACCGTATTGCTGCAAGAAGGATTGCCCTATTAATGGTGCTATTTCGCTCTTTGAACATCTTTTGCTAGCTCATACCTGCTCCTGGCTTATACGGACAGCGTGCAAGTTGCTAAACTATCGCCAGAATGTTGCAATGATATCAGTTTCTAACACGTCGTTGTCGACTTTCCGCGCACATCAGTCGCTCATCAAAACTCATCAACATACATTTTTTCAGTGTGTTACTTTCCATCCCTATCTTCTTCGCTGAAGTTTTTCAACTGCTGGTGTACTTAATTAACGAGACGAAACGAGACGTTTATTAACTCGACGTGGTTCTGATTCAGTAGTCCAAATGGCATATCAGGATCACAAAATCCATTTGTTTTATGCTTGACAGTTAGTCCATATTTGCGTCTGTCTTCTGCTAAAATTAAAAAAATGAGTCTATGAAAGTCCATGGCTTGTATGCATGGATTTATAAGGCACCAGAACAACAGACGAGAAGATGAAGTAAGCCATCACCCTCACCCGATGATCAGGTACCGGATGCTTTGGACTGGTTCTCTGGTTCTCTAATTAAATCACGATTAAATTCGTATTGAAATAAGTATAATGAAGATACGTGCGAGTTCTTCATCCAGTGGTATGAAGTACATACATGCAATACTAGAGTATAGGGTGCCATGTTACAAGTAGTTCCTCTAAACGTCCCAGCAATCTACGTCAAGGGAGTGTGCAACCTATACACTTCCCTGCTCCAGACTCCACCTTCATTCAGGGATGGCTCGGAAAACAATGTCAATGTAGAGGTCGCGTTTGGGAGGTTTCCCACCTGAATGTGGTGGGGGATGTTATTCGCGTCTGGACTTGTCCTAGTCGTTGGAGGAAGAATAGCCTAATAACCGGCTACACCTTGATGGTTTCACAGTGCTGAAGCTAACTCAGTGGCCAGATACTCTTCTCTTCTCTTCATACGATCTGCATTATTTTGGCTTTTGATAGCGTGTTACTTGAAGGTTGGAAGTTGCAGTTTTACTAGGCGGTGCACGGAAGCTGCGACTAGCACGATGAACACAATTGCTTACCGTACTAACATAAAATAGTCTCAAATTCAATATACTGCTTTTGTTCAATATTCTTTCGATTTCTAAACACACATGAGTGAAACTGAGAGTGGTCTGTATCAAGACATGACAACCTCCACTAAGTTATAGGATCTTTTGGCTGCCATTTTTTTACTAATGCAGCAATTGGTGTGCGCACCGACTTCTGCAGTACTACACCACTACATCTGAAGGGTAGTTTTTCCTTTTGAGTGCAATAGAAATGAGGATTCACTATTTCCGTGGAACCTTGCAGTACTATAACAAAGTGCATCATGAAGCAACAGCAGTAAAAAACTTATTGTTCATTTCTATGCTCAAAATGCAGGAAGTTTATTCGAAATTTTACGCTGAGAAAATGAGTTGAGCAGTTGAACAGTTGAGCGCAACTGCAGGCCGCTGGAATTTTATTTAATTGTACTTTAACGAATATGATTTGAAATACATTTTCGCGTAAATTGCAGTGATTCGGGTTGATTTTATTATGTGTTTACATATAATATGTACATATATATATATACGAGAGGTTTTTATTCGAACGAATATGATTTGGACTACATCGTCGTGTTAATTGTATTGATTTGGGTTGAATTTCGGATACTTGCATTATTTTCTTGCTTGCGGTGAGTATCTTTGGAT
>QQSS02036777.1:0-16386 GCA_003687565.2 Craspedacusta sowerbii | reverse complement strand
AAGGTTCTTGTTTTTTTTTTGCTCTTTTTTTGTCGGATTGTTTGAAGAGCTACCATTCGGCCAGTTCCAATTCACAAAGGTTATATAAACCCTTATAAATCCCCCCCCCCCCCCCCCCCCCCACACACACACGAAGCACAAAATAAACTCAGAAGGCTGGCCAGAGAGATCGACCATAGAACAAATCTCCGAATGTTCTTAAAAAAAAAACAGGCCCATGCAAAAAGGGGCAAAAACGAAATAAAGTCCAATGCGGATTATTACAGACCTGGATCCCATGCTTTAGACTGAAATACCACTACAACCTTATCAAAAAGTAACCCAAGAACACAATGCGCATTAAAGATTTCTACATTGCTAAGCGCGCGACGTTGGTGATGGGATATGCGTGTACACAAGTCGGAAACACTCCTAATAATAGCGGATACGACGCCACCATATTGAAACGTCACTTCAGCGGGAAACGCAGACAGTACGAGTAAAAACTACAAGTCACCATTTTACGATTAAACAGCGGAAACATTGACACAGACTGCAATTTGCAACTGAAATAGTACATCTCAAAAATATAAAGACATTAAAGCTTACTAAAGACTTATGAGCATACTTACGTTGAATCAATAAGTACTTAGGCGAAAGAATTGGATACAGCGCACCAGCTACAATAGTTAACTCGGGTTTTTGACGACTAATAAGTAATATGAACAGGTCACGTAAGGGGCGTTGAGCGTGCCAGGCTGGTCTATAGAGGGTCTACAATTTAATACAAGCCACCAGAAGGTCATCTCCTCTAAATCAAGACCCGATCCACACGACCGCTATGCGCTAAACCACGCGCTTGCGACCAGGGGCAATAAACAGGTGGAGATACAGGTTTTTACAAATCATGGTGTTTAGTTGAACATTAAGAGAAGAAGCATCGGATTATAGTGGCATTTCGGGGAGCAGCACAATGTGACGCTTTTCAGTCAAGGGAAGCAAGGAAAACGAGCTCTCCTGATATCAACTTGACATGGCCACGACATTTTAAATATTAGCTGCGTCCCTGTTGAGTTTAAGTCAGATGCGAAAGTAAGCAAACAGTAAGAAGGGAACTTTGTCATCAAATTTTTCCAATATTCAAATAAATAGGTCCAATTAATCAGCTAGCGGTAAGGATCGCAAAATAAGTCATCGAACGTGAACCCTGAACGCTGCCCATTGCGCTACATATGATTTGCAAGTCGCAAGTCATATTTGAGCGCAGGGGTCTCATGCATACGAGATCAGCTAGCCAAGAAGTGTGTCTGCAAACGAGCGGAAATTATCTCTTCATCTAACAATCACACTGGCTGGTAGTCTTCCTTCATGCTGAAGCAAAGCATTGCAGCCAGAAGAGATAGGACAGCGGTCACCCATCCAAGAGCATATGACCAGCTGTAATCCATTCCCGCCACTCGACCATTCTTCTCCGTGAAAACTGCCATGGCAATGACGGAAAATACACCTAAAACGAATGAACCAGAGCTCTATTTGTGAAAGATAAATGTAGCATTACCAAATGCTATGATCTAATGCAATCTCATAAAGCAACAGGACTTTCTACGTGCTACTAAGTATAATAGACAATAGCAAACTCAGAGCGCTTAGCACTATACGTACTCCTTGAGTATTCTTGGCGTGTCTTGTGCCAAGATGCTTAATCACGAGAAGGCGATTTTAAAGCGGTTAAATAAATATCGAAAATATATCAAACGTCTACATCCTAATAAAATACAAAGCGAGGCTCGTATGGGCACTACTCTGCACACCATTCAACAACCACACCATAAGTTTACAACGTTACTTACACGCAAAAAGCATTACAGCACCAAGAATCTTGATGCTTAGGTTTCGCTTACAGTGCAGAACACCCACGTACACGAAGGCCAGCAGATGCGCCAAGCACGCAAGAAGGATAAACGCCTGCACAGTACGGAGTGCACCTGCAAAAGAAACGAAGTGGAATTAATGAACGTCATCCAAGGTAGAAACGCAAAATTAATTTTCCAGGAAACTAATTCTCCATCAAACTTCACTTAGCGACGTGCCGCAAAGGCATCCTATAAAAATTTTAAAATAATGAAGAGCAAAAAATTTGAAAAATTTGGGATTTTGCTCAGCAACCGATGGTCTTACATTTAAACAGTTGATCAATCTACTGCATGCAACCACCCGCCATTCAGTAAGTCTAGATTTTCAAGGAGAAACAGGATTCTTGACAAACGCTATCATACCATCTGTTATGGAAGCATTGAAGATCGTTAAGATATTTCATGACTTGACTCTTAAAAAAAGTTCAAACCACCTCCACTAAACACCCAACGAAGGGTTTGTAATTTTATTACGATGATCCCATACCCAATCCCAACCCCCAGAATTCCGTGAATTCTTTGCTCCTCCAACGATTGCCAACGCTCCAGACAGTCAATCGAAAAGCAACAGTGCAGGGGGAAACGAGAGAAAGTCGCACATGGCTTGTCTCAACATTCGTGGATTCGTGGATTTAATCACGATCAAAATTTGATGATTGCAAGATGGCAACTTTAGCAAGCTCGTGCCGAATGCCTCAAACAAACATCAGCGTATGACTATCGGCCTGAGTTAGAGAGACACGACCAGAGCATGTCGGTTAAAACGTTAGGAATCGGATACGCGCATGCGCATCGAATTTTATTTTCGTAGCCATGCTTTAGCTCATAATATCAGTATTGTTGTTTTGCTTAGGAAATCTTTTGCTTTTAACTTTTATGCTCGAAGTGTGTATGCCTTGTTATTTTACGGAGCATGAATGAGGAAATAAAGACTTGTTGTTGTTATTGTTGTTGCCTTTGTTTTTGTTGTTGCTTCTGTTGCTGTTGCTGCTGTTGTCCTTCTAACGCGTATGCTCATGGCACCCCAGGATGCAGCTTCTAGGCAATGAAAATCAAACAGGATACAAGACGGGCAGCACGCACAGGCAACTTTGGATCAGAGTCGCATAAAATCGAT
The DNA here is from genome assembly GCA_003687565.2 of Craspedacusta sowerbii. Classification (NCBI taxonomy): domain Eukaryota; kingdom Metazoa; phylum Cnidaria; class Hydrozoa; order Limnomedusae; family Olindiidae; genus Craspedacusta; species Craspedacusta sowerbii. The sequence goes on along the minus strand of QQSS02036777.1, from coordinate 13,377 downwards.
AAAAATATAATCCACACTATCAGGTCGCAAGCACTCTAACCCCAGCCAACCTTGTCTCCAATGTTTAGACCTAATTTGACTTGTATTTGCTGTCATGCCAGATACAGCGGTGAAAACTCAAGACTCTGATTGCTGATCAAACAACACCCAGGTAAGAACAAAAGCCAATCATAAGAAAATATTTGGCGGGAGCCTGATCACAACACTTGTGCTCTGAATAGGGTTTTCTGCTTCATTTCAAAATGATTCTTAATCTAGAAAAAACAAAAGGGAATCGCAAATCCAAGTAACTTAACATCCAAGCTGAAATGTACTTCAAATATTTGTTCATCAGATCTTTACTTTCCCATCATTTTAGACGAATAATGACCATTGTTTGTCAAGCCAAGCCTTAAAACTAAAACACGTTTCAATTTTATAATTACATCCACAAGAGTCATGGGCGATTGAGCACATACACGCACCTCTATACAAATTATCTTGATAAAAGGTCGCAAGTAATGAAAGACAATCTTACTTTAACGACGATTTGATAAAAAAAACCTCACATGCTAAATAGTTTAAAAACTGCCTTTTATCACCATTTCAGCCCAGATCAATATACAGATATAAAAGCGAACAAACGCCTTGCGGTCATACATGCAACACTATTCAAGCTTACAAGGAAGTCAATTGTAGACGATAATGTTGCAGGACAGGATGAATCCCTGTGGCAGGTTGCTGTGGTTGCAAAATGAGTCATCATCAGCAGGTCTTCCAAAACTTTGATGGCACGCTCACAGCACTGACAGTGCCTCTGACAATTTTCTAGTGTTTAATTAGTGTAAAATTATTATAGCCTTAACTAATTCATCTCTGAAATTATCGATGGATCGTGAGATCGCTAAAGATGAAGACTGGCTCTGTGCCAACGGATTATCGATAAACGCTACCAAAACAGAGATACCTTTATTCCGTCCTGTAAACAAAAACTGTAATGTGAACCTCAATTTAAAAATTATTAATAAAGGTATGAGTATTTTTATCTAGCAAAGCAAAATACCTTGGTGTTGTGCTTGATGTGCGTCCCTCAAGGACATGTCATCTCTCCCAACTATCAAAAAGACTGACGAGAGCAAACGGACTTATCTCGAAAATCAGGCACTTTGCTGATGAGCATACAATAAAATCCTTATGTTATAGCTTGTTCTAGTCACATGTGTCCTATGGTTGTCTTACCTGGGGCCTTGGTTGCAAACAATAATTCAAAAAGAATAATTAATTTGCTAAGACTTGTTATACCTTCTCTTGCTATGGAAAACCTACACGTAACTCATTTTCACACCTTGGAATAAAACAATTAGAAGATGTTATTAAATTAAACAGGTGCTTATTTATGCATGACTGACAGTGGATGAAACTGTCGTGGTCGTTTGAAACGGTTTTACACCTATTATTCCCCAGCAGTAAAGACGTGCAGGAGCGACGTAGCTAAACTCTCCATACCTACGATTGTGACAGATACCTTAAGGCAGAAACAATATCAAATACAATGGTAGAGTACTCTTCAACCAGCTTAGCAACATAAAGATTAACCTAGCATCCCTAAAACGATTTTTAGAATTCCTTCCTCATCATCCCAAAGACTTATGAGTACATACTACTTTTGGAACAATTAGGAGGCTCTGATTGGGCAAGTGTGGAACATGTCACTCCGATATTCTTTTTACGCATATGGCTGTTCTTAGCACTAGCAGGTTTGTGAGTAAAATAACCAACCTGGCCCCTTGCTCGCATTTTGCAGTTTGTAGAAATTTTCATTTTCTTGCACATCCATTTGCCACTCACCTTAGTAATGTCAAACCGTTCATTAAATCCATCAAACTCTCTTTCTTCAGTGGCGGGCATTGTCTTTCAAAAGTATTCCTAGCTTTGCACGAACGGTCTGATTACACATATGTGAGAGTGTCAATAATTTGCTTCTAGGGCTTTAAGTTTCACAGAAGTTAGTTGTATCCACTCTTGTTGTCCCATGACAGCGGATTCAATAAACTGGAGTATTCCAAGGCCAAAATATTCCTATGGCATGCGCAGCTAAAGGATGCCTTACCAATGGCCATGTTGCCTCTTTATGGTGACGCAAATGGATTACATTCTTTGACCAGGTTTCTTTTTTTGTGCGTCACGGTCGTAGAAGAGAGAACTTGTTGCATAACAAGACGTCTTTCACTAGAGCCTCTCTTCAAGATTTTATAGTTAACCGATAGTCTTAAGCCACATCTCGCATGTCACATTTATGCATTCTCGAGTTGCTTGTGATTAGTCATCAATATTTTAAGGCAGATTGTCTTGTAACAAAGATGAGTATGGCATGAGCAAGGCTGGCTCATCTAAATTTTTTGACATTGGATTGTGACAAGTAGTTTTGGTGAGCAGGGTATTTGATTCTATCAAGGCAATAATTCTTAGGCTTCCCTGGTTTGGAAAGTCACCAAGCAACAAGGGCTACTATTACAGCTATTACATGCCATCATAGAAAACTCTACCCAAACTGGTGTGTGACCTTCTTCAATATCTCAATAGAATAAACATAATGCTAGTCAATACCTGGCCAAAGTTCATCCATTGGTTATACATAAAAAAAATTTTGAGCAAAAAAGTCAAAAGATAATTTCAAGCAAGTTCATTAACTAAATAAAGTTTGTGTATACTCAGCTACCAAGCAACGCAAATAAGTTTAAAACTACCAAAAGCGAAACTACCAAAAGCGAAACTACCAAAACTCATACCAGTTGCTTCCTTGACATTTTTGCAACCTGATCCATCACAAAATCTCCATAATCCAAGATTCCTGTTGCGATGCTTTAACCAGTAATTTGTGCAGGTTGCAATAATGCACAGCACAAAAGAAACAAGAATGATGCAAAATGTTGCTGTTCTTAGTATAAATTTTGCATCTGCCATGCCACTCTTAAATAAATCCCAATAAATCCAAGATTACTCTAAAGTGGACCTGATAAAAGGAAAGAATGAAAACATGAAACAAACATATGAAGAAGCCAAAGCCAATAAAGACATGCTAATTTAAAACATTTAACTTGACAATTCACATTGGATGATCCGCTTAAAGCTTTCACAAAGGCAGTCACAGTCACAAGTAAATTACAATAATGCTAGGTAACAGACCTACTTTGATGAGTAATTAATATACTTAGACCATTCCAAAGTTCTTCTTACACATGCAAACAAATCTTATATGACTTAGAACTTAAACGTCGCCTACAAGAAATTGCAATGAGCTTGTCAGGAATATGACTATATGCGGCTTAATTCTCTTTTTTCTACACCGAATGCATATTCTGTGAGTGCATACAAATTCAAAGAAACTTCATAATATTCTTTAAAGATAGATGAGTTCATTAGTTGCCTGTCCTCATTTATGCAAAATGCACATGACGCAACCCTCTGATAGCATTTTTTTTATCATTCCAAATCTACACACAAAGATAAGCATTCACGAAAAAATGTTGCTCACTCATCTCAATATGCAGATCTTGGCAATAATATGCAATATATTTTGTGTGGCGTTTACTTCAACAAAGTTCCAGCCTTTAATATTACATAAGAGTAAGCAGAATTCACATATTTTTTACATGGCACCTTAAAGAGCTCATTTCGGGGAGGTCGTACCTATTTGTTGGGTCTATTTCCTTAATGTTGATAATAGAGACTTTGCTTACTATTTTACAAGTCATAATGTGATGATGTCAGTATGTGAGAACGCATGTCGCATGATGATGTCATTACGTTTTGCTGCTATGATTAGAGCAAATTGGCTCTGGTTTCCATCTGCTACTAAATTACCATCCTCTAGTCTCTGTTCTGTTCCACTAAACCTGCAGCAGATCATTGACTGATTTGCAAACAATCCCAAGTGCTATTTCTAGTTCTGAATCTGCATGTCATAGTTGCCACATACTATAACGTTAATCAAACATTCTAGCATTGGCTACGTTCAAATTCTAATACATGTTGAAAAAGATAATGCCATGAAATTGTAATAAGTTTTTTGTTCTAATTAGATTTCCCCCTTTGGCTTTCCTCCAAAATATTTTCTCTAAAATGTTCTATTTAAGTGTACAATCATACTCTTCGATAGTTGATTAGTTTTTTAATTAAGCCCTCTTTTTGCTCATACGTTGACTTCCTCAAACACTAGTTAAATTTGTCAGTTCATGATTTGGCTGTATTGCAATACAGTCATGTTACTCTGCAATAACTAGTTTGTGTTTGTATTGGCCTGTTTCAAGGATTATACTATTGAATTCATGCCCATAAAGTCAGCTAATTACAGCAATTTTGCATGTGTCTGTGGATGTGTCTTTGATGTGAAAGGTTTGGACTTTATCCGTGCTCCAAAAGTAAAATAATCTTGTCAGAGCCATGTAGTTTTTTTAATGATTGCACCACCCTAGGTAGCCACCTAACATATTGGGGGTAGTCACATTAATAGTCACATAAGAAGCAATATATCACAATTATCTATAAGAAACATCACCATATAGTAACTGCTCAGTATAGCCACAGCCATACCCCTAACCTGTGGAATATTTATAGATTCAACATATAAAATACTGCATTGCTTCAGCTCTAACACTTATAAAATAAATGACCAGCAAAAGCTATCAAATAATGACCACCTGGCGAAGCCGATACCATCAGCCACAATACCTGCACCTAAATGGGGTCGACTTATGATGGTATGCTCTCCCTGATAGAGAGATTGAACGGATAAAGGTAACCTGAGGCACCACTTTTTCAACAAAGTCAGTCTAAATCCTGAATTATGATCCGGTATAGACATATTGCTCCAAACTTGACTTGCACTTGAAAGGCACCAAAATCTCATACACACCTTACAAGAGAAAACGTTATTGCCAAAAACTGTTTACCAAGGCCTCAGTTTCAATAAATCCCCACTTCTTCCTCAATTCCCACTTCTTCCTCAATTCCCACCTCCAAGGTGATAACAAAAAGCAAAGCACACATTAAAAACTCAAACTTGCTTTTGCTTAAACAGAGAACAGAGAACGCTATAGGTTCTGAATATCTCCCAAAACAATACACTAGCCATTCCCATTCAAGGCATCTGCCCATAACCTTGTTGGCATCCCTTAATTGTGACATTCCTCACTGCTGCAGTGGAAAGTAGACAATATAGGCTTGTTTGCAATGCAACACCATCCATCATTTCATCACCAATAAATACTGCTTTTAAAAAGGTACTAAATAAATAGATTCAAATACTGAAAGACACAGACTGCATCGAGAATTGTTCGAGAAATTCCATGTACGGTTTTCAAGCATGGCCAAACCTAATTATTGAGAGCAAAGAAAATATAATTGAGTGGACATGCATTGAGCCCCCGGTCCAGACATGAGCCTTCCTTGAGTAGAGCTGATGTCGTCGAAAATGTAGGCTTTTTTTCAAAAACAAAATCATGGTCTTTTGAAACTAGTCAGGCTTTCCATCTGTAAGCCTCACGAAAGGTCGCCAGCCGTCACGAAGGTCATCCGGACGGAGTCCGCCTATAAGGTGGGAGACCTTGGAAGAATCCAGATACAAGCGATAACCTCCGAAAATAACTGCACCGGTGTTTCAGTGTTCTTTCAGAGTTAGATGACTCAGTCTCACTATCTTTAAAGATGTTACTTGAATTCGCCATGCCACTCCTTATTCTCTCAAACCAACTCATGAACTTCACAACTCATTCTCCGCGATTATTCCAGTGATAACACCGAATCTTTTGCAAAGTTTAAGTAACGCAACACTACCCAAGTAACAAGATCACAGCATCTTTTGAATAAAAGAGCAATCTAACAGTCTCGTAAGCGAGCGAGCCATTAATGTTGTCCTAAGACAATTACCTAGGGTGTCCTAAGACAATCGGCCTGAGACATGTCTCGAGCCTTCGTGAAACACAAAGACATGACACTTCTGGGAAACACTTCTTGGCGCACTCCTTTGACAAACCTCGGTAAATTATCACAAGACCCCGCGACCATCATTTGCTATGAGCACAAATGAATGACCCGACAGCACGGTTTTTTAAAGAACGGCTAGCCTAGCTGCTTACCTACCTGAGTAGAAGATGCCTCCTCCCAAATTGTCAAAAGAAGTCAGTGGGAATGGTACGCTGGACCACTTAATCCTGGGCATATCACTTACTAGAGAACTAAAAGCAAGTTTAAACTGCCCCCTTCAGGAGCTTGTACTTGAAAGACGGAACTTTCGTTTTAACTCGCTGTTGCTAAAACATAATTAAATATAATTGCAAATTATTTGCATTGCCCAGTTTAAATCATCTAAGAATAGAATTTTTCCGTGACATGCTTTGCGGGTAGTATGTGTGCAGGCGTGCTGTGCATCTTAAGTTTTGCATTCTTTCTATGATTTGCCGGTAGTCTGACAAGGCCGTATCGTATCCATGACTAAAGAAAATTGTTGGAGGTGACTTAAAGGTAACCGCTATTCATGTGCAAAGTTCTAACATGTAAGATGAACCTTAAAGGAATCTTTCAGGAATTTAATCCAAGGTAGGCTGCAAAACTCTTTTGTCAAACTCAATTTGATTTGTTTTGTACTTAACCTACAATTTGTTTTAATGAGAAGATCTTTTGCTCTTCTGCTCTGCCTGCCTTCCTTATGTGTAATATTTCCCTTTGCAGGGTATCTTTCTATTGTTTTGTAATTTATGAGAGTCTTAGTGTAGCACCTGGGTCCATACTTATGCTCCAAACGAATAAAATGGAGTGTTTGTTTGGTTGAAAGAAAATCTAATGCCCTGTGACCCATGCCTTAAGGAATGTCTGTTGGTTGTTCTCTTAGCGTGTAGCACCGTGGTGCTCTGCCATAATTTCTTAAAGCAGGTAGGCATCATGAATAAAAATAGTGTACAATTTTTGCCAGCTTGTTGATATAGGCAAGAGGATTTTCAGACAGCTTGCAAGAAAGACCACTTAAACAGCCTATGTCTAAGAGCATGGATGTCTAGTTGTGGCTAGGGATTTTCATGAGAAATTGATGTAACAGCACATAAAAGGGATACTGTATCATGCTGATGTGGAGAAAGCTGCTGTATTAATAGGTTCAGGGAAAAAAGCCTGAAATGTGATCACCTCCAAGCACCCCGATGTTAAGTGGCAATAGATTTTTGAGTTCTGCTTAATTAATTCACTGTTGGCTGGGCTCTGATATATAAGGTCTAATTATGCACCTTATTTTTAAAACTCCCAAAAATATTCTCACTGACAGTTTGATTTATCCCAGTACTTATGATATGGTGTAATCGTCTTTAGGAAAGCTTTAATTTTTCCTTTTCTGGTGCAAGGAAACCTTTTTTTTTTTTGATATCAAGTTTCCTATGCCGTTTTTCATGATACAGTAAACTTTTCAGATGCTGCGATTTAAGAGTAGGGTGTGTAATAATAGAAAATCTGGCAAAGACTTCAATGTTGGGGCCTCCACAGGAAGGATCTTGATCATTCAATTAACTTTGTCAGTTTGAAAAAGAAAAATTTGTTCCTCTCCCTCTAGGATGGTTGGTATTTGTTTCAAGGTTTGTCTACCTAGAAAAGCGGATTTATTCTAGATTCCACTGTTGTAGGAAGCTCAGTAACGTGCAATATACTTTGCATGAGATTGTCTTGGGTTTTAATGATGATAAATCGTTTTTGCTTCAACTACTCTCCTAAGAAAGATCTGGATCTATCTGTTAAGGTCTTCATTTTTTTTCTAGCAAATTTCTGGTCTACGTATCAACTTTAATATTTGTGGTCCTGCTTGGATTGCGCCTTGACAACCTGCTGCCATGGAGTTACTTTATTGTTTTCCTACCTCTATGGATCTGGAAAGCTCTGGTTTTTGCTGGTGCTGGTATGGGTACATTTGTTTGGATCCGACACCCTGAATACAGGTAAAGTTGTGCGTCTTTTATACTGATCTTTGCCTGCTAATACACAAGACTTATTGTTTCTTTGCAAATACATGGCTAAAATCCTTTTGTATTGTATGGTAAGACCTTTGGTTGCCATTTAACTCACAGTTATGGTAATGCTTGATTGTCTTCTAGCGAAAGTTGTTTGAATAATTTCCCGTTTTTGGCTTGGATTGTTTACTTTCTAGACGTGAAAATAATGTTGACCTGCAAGCCATGCTAGTTGCAGCCGGTTTTCACATGCTTCTGCTTTTGTTTGAAATTATGCTGAGCCTGAATATGGAGAATTACCACGCTCCATATCGACTTGTCTTCATACCTTTGTTCTGCATGTCAGCGTTTGCTATTGCTGGATGCATATGGGGATTTAGGCATGAACGGCAACTTGAGGTAAGTGTTTTTTATAGTCTTTCTTCAGTGTCTTATCACTTGAAGTTAGTTGGTTACTGGTTTAGAAAATGTTCAATTGTTCGGAGCGCGGCTTTATTTAGCGGAGCAAGGACGCCTTTTTGAGGAATGAATATAGCCTATTTGCATCCTGAAAGATTTAGGGTTATGGTTGAGCGTATCATTCGCTTGTGCGCATGTTTTCTCTTCTTGGTTGCAGAATTCATTTTGTTTAGCTGGAGACGTTTTTTTCCGTCAATATCCTGCAGTTCATTTGTCTGGCACTACGGCTGGATGATGTCATCGATTGGAACTGGGTGGTAAGAAGTTGGCTTTATTTTCGTGTACAAGTAGCACGCGCTTTACCCTTGCGGATTCTCATGCGCTTCTTTACATTTTTGTGCCTTGCATCATTGGGGTCAAGGTAGTTACCAAGAAAGTAGTTTTGTGTAGCCTCTAGCCTTCTTCTTAATGGTATTAGTTAATTTCCCTCGTAATACTATCAGCACGGCAGTTGTTCCGTTTAGTTTACGATAAGCGGGTAGAGGTCGGAAAATGCAGGTTCTAGGAAAGTCCAAGGCACTTCCGAGACATTGATGATGTTTGGGTACCTAACCCTTACCCGGTTCCTGGAGCTCTCCGGGACTCTCTCTGGAACACGTTGCATGTCTCGCTCTTCACCATCCTTGGTAGTTGCGATCATTCTGACATACCAAGTAAAGATGTCCTGCTCTGCATTCTGAAACATTGTATGCCTCTTGTAGACATCCTCGCCGCTGCGCAAGGAAAAATTTGATGTTTTTTTTTTGTCTTGCGTCTTTTGATATGCATTGATCGACTTCAATGCTGAAATTACAATAATGGTACGATATAGGCCGCAATGCGACACGATCTTGCCTCCTCAGTCGGCATTTTTTAAGACTAGTCGCCTTTTTTATTTTTTCCTGTAAGAAGTAGACTTTCATCTTTTTCTGTGGTGCTCGGACGCATAAAGTTCGTAAACTCGTTCGTGTTGATAGGATATATGAACAAGTCCCCCTCTACATCGCAAACCTCAGCTGCGTATCTCGCTGAAATATAAGCGTTCAAAAGGAACTCGTACATTACCGTTTTACTGAAATCTAATATGACGCTTCCAAAATAAGCAGGATACTTTAATTGTGATATTTACTCTGCCCGTCGCACAAGCCGTTAAGTTCTCGCCTGTCTTAAAGGTTGGTTTCCTGACCTGTTTCAGGCAAGTTCTTTTGTTTGTGACAAGTTGTATATCATACTTGCTTCTAAGTTTTTCCATAGTATTGTCTTAACGCGAAAAAATCATTCTCGAAGTAATTCTTCGCATCGCGTGCTAACCGGGGACTGTTGTAGAAATGAGCTGAGTCTAACATGAATCTAGTCTCTAAAATATTAAAAGACAGGTGCTTACAGCAAGAATTCGATCTTAAGAAAGATAAGTTTGACCTTTTCATTTTACGAACTTGCATTTATATATGGATTGCTCGAATGTTTTAACCTTTTTCATCTTGCAAAGTCTTTTTTTCTATTATAAAGGAGAACGGAAAGAAATTTTTTTTTGGCGTCTTAGATTTACTTTAATTATACGGAAGCTGTTTCAGTGAACTTTCGAATTAGTGTGTTTTTGTAGTAGCTCAAGTATATATCGTGATTGAACTTAAGCTATTTCGTTCTAGAACTCTTAAGCATATTTACATCAGCATCGGGCTCAAACTTTGGAATATTTTCATCTTTTAACGTTTCAATCAATTTAGACTTTCTTTAAGTTTTAATGTCTATTTCTTAGAAAATTGTTAAATCGCCCTTTATTATTGAAGATAATAATTTTTTTTTCGTGGATTTTTTCCCGCGGGACCAAAGCATTATATTGCTACTATCTAGTAACTAAATGCTTCTTAGTCAGTCATTTTAATAGCGACGGAAGTATGTCTATGACTCTTCATCTTTTGTACTGAGGTTCGAAGCCGTTTTCTTGCGGTATTCTTTAAGCTAAAAATTCTTCAGTGCCTGTTGGGGGTTCTTTGGCACCGTGTTATAGACTTTTCCGGAGACACTAGAAAAGAGCTCAGAACTATTTGAGAATTGCATTCTTTTACTGCTACTTCTACTACTATTACTTAACCTCTGGACATAATTGCACACATTGTTTTATATACTGTTTTGGAGGAGGAGGTTGTTATCTTTATATTGTCCAATGGTTGAGCTTGTCTGGGGGTCTTCCCTGCTCACTTCCTCCTCCTTGCCCCAACTCGAGTGGGACCAAGGCGCTTCGTCCATCGCACACATCATTAGCATTCCATGACGGTGCCCGTCAAAATCATAAAACACAATGTCGATCAGCTTGGTTTCACTTGCAATTATCGATAGGAGCAATTTATGGAGTGGTCTCCGAACGAGATTTTAATCGGCCGCTTTCTGCTGTTATTGGAATATTGGTGAACCAGACATTTGCTTTTCGATGATCCAACGATCCGATCGGTATATAGTGTTCGTGTCATCTTTGAAACAGGTTAGAGTGAGACGATTGTGCAAAGACCGAGTTTAAGCGGCCTCAAATTTAATCAACGAGTCTGACCACGCACTAGCTTCCTTGATTTTTTTCTGGACATTCTCAAGTAGCAAGATGCTCTTCTTTTTTTTTTTAATGCGGAGGCCATACTTGTGCGCGATATTCCTAATGTGCACGAGCATAGGTATTATACAGCAGCACGAAACTGTGAGTATTCAGATCTTTCATATGTCTGCTGACTGGTTTCAACATAGACATTGTGATGGAGCCTGCTACGGAACACTGAGTTAAGGGCTTTAGATAATGTGTTACTGGTGTTCCGAGGTCTCTTTGAGGTCTCTTTTTTTCTATGATTTCTATCAGTGCATGTGTGCCAGATGCATTTTTCATCAACGTATATTCTTTTTTTTTTGTCATCGCCAATAAACATTAGTATGCTCTTATCTTGATTTTACTCCAATAGTAACTTGTCACTCCATTTGAGATGCGTATGCAAGGTTAAAATTTTAATTAAGCAGCAACTTTCTAGCCACTAGTATATAGTGGAAAGACGTTGTTCGTTGTTCTTTAGTAGTGTTGATTGGGTTGTGACTGTGAGGCACTGATTAATTCTTACTTGTTATTTTTTATGTTGCAGGTTGTGTTTGTTCCGGTATGGATCATCCTGACACTGCTGTCTGTAGTTGTGCTTTACTACATCGTGTGGGCGATGCTTTTCATGAGATCCCCGGATATCACTCGCACGCAAAGGAAGGCCCACCTCGTGCATGCCATCATATCATTTCTTATGGTCATCCCATTGCTATCTTTCATGGTACGTTCTACATGCCTACAGAAGGCTACGTTTATTCTTCTTTTTTCTTTAGCCGCCCTTTTTGATATGAAACCTAAGGACTGCTTTTACTGAGCTGCATCAGGCGCTGAGTATTCCTTTCCAAAATGTATCTTTTTTACTTTGAAGCGTCACTCCCACTTTTTCTTAAGGTGATGCTGAGTCGAAAGCTGGATCGCGACTCTGACGCCTATTACTCCACAGTTTTCGTACCGTTGGAGCTGTCTTTATTGAGCCTGACTATAGCTTCGTTCTACCAGAAAGGAGGAAACCAATGTAAGTTAGGCATACGGAAGTTGTGGACCTTTCACTTGATTGATTTTGCATCCTTGTACGTCCCCTGGTCGCTTTCTTTGTTTTTCCTATCTTCCCTAGCGTGGATGGCTAAGAACGTGACGGTTTTATCCTATTATTAGTAGACTATTTTGATGCCAAAATTCTCTCTTAATCGACTCTTAGCATTTTGCTTTCTATCTTTAGCAGACTCCTTTTTTGCCTTGTTCTTTATTTTTAGTAGACTGCCGTTATGGAGCGTATTGTTGTTATATTATGAATCTCTGCGATTTAAGATCCGGCTATACCAAAAGTGCTTCCTGTCTCGAATAAGCTGGGGCTTAGCTACGTCGGACGTTTCTCAAACCTGGGTAAAGCAGGCCTTGGACAATATAGTCAACAACTACATTTGCTTATGGCTAGATGTACCTGTTTGTGGAACATTAAATATTGTAACCCTAACGAGAAGCAGATACGGCTTCAACATCACTCCACCGTCAACCAGGTTTATGCAATGCCATGTATCATACAGAAGCCGTTTGAAAAACTCGAAAAACAAGGGTATCGTCGATATTAGCCACTCTACGAGCAACAGAAGAAACATCCAAGCCGATGGATACATAACAACAAAACAAGTAACCAAGGAAATCGCACAATGACGGAGAATAGGATAAACACCGAACATTAAAGACTTGAAGCTGTATGGAGATCTTGAAGGAGCTGAGTTTGCGCCACCGTCAAGTATATCAGGAGAACGACCTTCGTCCTAACCTAATTGCAATTTGCGAAAAAAGCTTATTCGTGATGGAATTGTCCGTGGGCTTTAAACCAAAGCTACACGAAAACGCAGGGAGAACGTGAAAAGTACAATTACTTGCTTAAAAATGAGCTGGGAGAAGTTTCGTTTCTGAACTTATCGATTGGTGCACTCGGAACGACAGCAAACGACGCTTGGAACTACAAAGACTGGACGGGGAGATATTTGCTTAAGCGAACAAGAGTCACAGAGGCTGATAAGGAAACTCATGAACATTGCCATAAGATCGACTTTCTACATCTTCTGCAGGCGCGATCAACAATGGACAGAACCAGAACTTTTACATTGGTAGCTCGATTAAAGCTAAACTGGCATACCTGTATAGCGGCAGACACAGATCACTAGCTGTATTAAATGACTCTATGGGAAATGAAATATACGCTTGTATATTGTATATATCAGTTTAAATAAACTGTTATTATTATTGTTAATACTATTAATAATAATAATAATAATAATAATAATAATAATAATAATAATAATAATAATAGTACTATTATTATTATTATTATTATTATTATTATTATTATTATTATTATTATTATTATTATTATTATTATTATTATTA